>OMLM01013999.1:50379-65474 GCA_900302695.1 Helostoma temminkii | reverse complement strand
TGTACACGTGTGTGTGTGTGTGTGTGTGCGTGTGTGTGTGTGTGTGTGTGTGTGTGCCCGGATGCAATTAACTTTTGTTACCATAACATTACTGTCATTAAAACATTATCTGCTAATAATTATAATACACTACACATACAGTATCTTTATCTTAAAAGATAAAAACACAATTATATAATATTTCATAAGTATTTGTGAATTTGTGAATTTGTTTACAGACTGAAAAGCATTTATTCTTTTCCTCTCTGTAGCGTAAAACAAATTTTTACAAAATACTGCCATCCAGTGCCACCAGATGAGCCAATGTGTTATTTCTTTTTAATACCAACATGGACAGATACTGTGTATTTAATCTTTAATATAACCTTCTCTTTCAAAACATATTTTATTTTTCTTCGTGTGATTTGTTGTGCATCAGTAACAGTGTGTTTTGTTAATTTATAATATCCTACAATGATGCTACAGAAATGAATGTGGATTTGACTCTAATCTGCCCAGGGTGTCCCCTGCCTCTTGCCTGTGTGAGTCAGCTGGCACTGGCTACAGAAGCCATGCAACATATCATTTTATATCATCATATTTATACCATAATATAACATATTTTAACCAAAAATCTTCCTAGACAATACACACTGATGTGAATGGAAGCTGAAACAGGACAGAGGATACCTGAGGCTCATATAGGTCGCTGTGTGCACGAATGCATGTGTGTGCATGTACAGAACTCAGATTCTGTCTGCCTTATTCAACAATAAACTTCTCTCAAAACTTCGAAGAAGTTTTTGCAACCGCCCAGTGAGCTGCTGGCTGCTCTTTACTTTTCCACACTGGAGTGTGAATGGAGGTAGCATTATGTTTTTTGTGGCTATAGGAAGATTAAGATGTGTGTTTGAAGAGAGAGTGGGGTGGGCAAAGACAGACAGGCACTGGAATTTGGAATCTGCTGCAGCATATTTTTATTAGTTGGGCAGCACCGCTGTCCTGTCCTAGCATGCTTTGTGTGTGTGTGTGTGTGTGTGTGTGTGTCTCAGTCTAAGAGATAGACTAAAGGAGATGTGGTACAAGTCTTCATTGTTGGATGTTTTATGTTAGACCCTGTAGAGAGAAACTTTTCTGGCAGGTTTATAATCAAGCACATGTTTTTAGTCATATGTGCGTGACAGTGTTGATCTGTCGGTGCCGGTGCGTGCGTGCAAATGCGTGCCAGTGGCACAGATAAAGACACCATGGTAACTTAAATCACTCAGATAATAATGATACTGATAATGACACACTCAGTAATTATGTTTCTGCAAAGCCCCACGAGCCTCCGGAGTCTCCGGGGAGGGAGGGATCACCTCAGAGTGAAGAGGAGGAGAGGGGAGGGAGAGGGGGGGCGAGAAAGTGAGGGAAGTTCTCTGCGGGTAAAGGAGGACAGAACATCTGAGATTAAGGGATTTTTCCGATGGTCTCCAGTCTCCATCCGTCCATCCCGAAGAAAAAGCGCAAATACTGGGGTCCACGTGCTGCTGATTATCGCCACCCACCAATCAAACCAACCTGTATGCATGCGCGCTCTTAATTGGCAGCTGGTGGCGTGCGCGTTAAGACGCATAGGCGTGAGACCGCTCCTACGGTTTTTGTGTGTAGAGCCGAAGTTCTCCTGACTGCAGGTGCCCGGTGAGGGAAATACTGGCCGCCGCATCGATAGCTTCAAGTGATGGATCGATGGAGCCCAGAGCGTCGGACGAGGCTGCTGTTGCTGCTCGTCTTGGTGTTTCACACCTCAAGGGCAGGTAGGCTCAAACATCCTGGACTGCTTCTTTGTTTATATTTGTGCAAATCATGTTTTATCTGAATTGAGTTGTTTAGTAATATTTTAGCCGCTGTGAAAAGTTTAGTTGCTCTTCCTCCCTCCTCCTCCTCCTCCTCTGTCTGTGTCACATCAGTTGCTCCACCTGCCCTCAGGGCTCACAGGTTAATTAAAACCAAGTGTAAATAACATCCTTAACCCCTGCTTAGCATCATTTTATCAATTTGCAGCAAACATCCATTGCCTACATGTATGTGTCAGGTCATTTTATTTTGTATTTTTTTTAAGGGATTGGTCTGTTCCTTCCTCTTCATAAACAAGAATTGCCTCATCTCGGCCATTTTCTGCTTAACTTACAGAAAAATGTGCTTTGTTGTCAGATGATTTTGTCCTGCCCCGTTTGTGCAGCCCTAAAGCATATTGAACTGAACTGCCCCATTCTGGGCTCCTTAAACCCACTGCACATTTGCTAGACACCAAAGAAGCACATGTCTAATATGTCTAGACTTGTTCTGCCATACCTGCTGCATCACTGCTCTCACACTGCAGCATACAGGATATTTAACCTCTACAGCTGGGTAACAGGAAACATACCCAGGCAAATTAAAGTGAGCTGTGCTGGGGACGCTTGGTTACATACAGCAGGCCCTGGAGCAGTCAGTATAAGCAGTTGCAGCGGTGGCAGCGATGCACAGCTCATGGAAGCAATTAAGCTAGGCATGTGTAAAACCCTTAGATATTGTGTGACTGTGTCAAAACTTTGGGGCAACTCAGATCTGAAAACTAGTGACTTTGCAAGAATGTTGCTGTCCCTCATCTCCATCTCAAACAAACATCCACAAATCAGCTTCGAAAGCACAGACTTCAGAATCATCCTGAGAATAACATTTTTAGGTTTTCTTCAATATCAGAGTAATTTGTATACATTAATTATAATAAAAATTCATTTACGGATCGTTTTTAGTCAAAAACAGGTGACTAGATAAGAGCAGAAATAAAATAAAGGTTATGGAGGATATTTATTTGCATGACAATACCATGATGTGTTAAATTAAATTGAGGATAATTAATTATAACAATTTGGACACAGATACAGCAGCTCCACACTAAGCCTGAATGGTCTGTTCTGTAGCTCCTTTCACACGTGCTGTGACGAGCGCAAAGTATGTAATGTCTTGAAAAGAGTCCAGCGTTTAATAGTGAGGGAGTGAGGAGGCTTCCAGCAGGTGGCCACCATCTTCTTAGCAGCTGTTAGACCAGATCCTTCTCTGACCCTTCAAAATGCCTCATGAAATGAAATGAAAAAGATAGAGAGGGATGGTCACAGTGATAGAAAGGAGCTTAGCGGGTACTTCGTTCCAAAAGCTATGTGAAACCAAGTGCCAGATACATTCAGGGGGGTTAAGATGCAGCTTCTAGGAATTTGAATTAGTTTTTCGAGGGTAGTTGAAATGATTCTTCTCGCGGTCTGGATTGTGAAAGGCATGTGCTCATTGATTTTTTCAGTGACGCTCTCTGTGTGAGCTCCAAAGTTCACTCACTGTCCAGAACAATGGCACTCATAAAACCCAGGAAAGTGCATTGTTAAAAATCTCAACATTGAACCACACACCCTGCATCTTAACTTCATTAGATCTGTTTCTTTCCTCATTTAATGGCTGTTTTATTTGCAAGTCCACCAGCCTTGTTTAGGACTACATCAAAAATTCACTGTGAACGAGTAAGTGAGCAGGTGACTTGGCAGAGACTCCACCATGTTGCCTCCACCTGTTCTGCCTGAAAAGATACTAAGAAAGCTGAAAAGTATTTGTTTTATGTTGTAGCCGTTATTAACTACCTGCCTTTGTACTGAAGAAAAACTTAAAGATAAGTAAAAACACTTGACTGTCAGTCATCAATTATAGTTGATATTGTCATGTGTCAGTGATCTATTTCACAGGTTATCAGCTTTCTGTGATCCCAGCATAAATAAAGTGCTAACACAGACATTCTGGGCTAAACCACAATACCTGCGAAGGTCATTACTGAAGTGACTAATGTGATCTCTGGACCTTGAGGGTCAACTGGGGTCAAACTAGCATCTCACACCTGGTGGTCACAGCAGAGCACATTCTTGTAAATAGGATTTTATTTGTAATCCTCCTTGTAAAGAAAAACACAGGTTTAGAAATTGTAAAAACGATAAACACATCCGCACGGTGTGTTGTGTTCTTCCGTTTTCCTCTTCCACTCCAGGACAAACTCGTCCATAACACCTGTCACTGAACTGTCTTCGTGTTACATTTCACTCTCTGTCAAACGCGGTCACACACCTGGCTGTCAGCAAGTTGGGTGTAAGTTATGATCATAGACATAATGTGGTCAAGTTAAGGTCAAGCCTGTCATTGTTTGCCCTCAGGTGTTTCAGTTACTCAAGTGTGCAGGGGCAGCTTTTAGCTGACCTGAGCTATTTATTGCTTCTGAAGTATTCAGAGTATTCAGTTTTCAAACGCCAATTCTAAAATCATCTGGTAACCAGGGTAAGGTGAAAAAACCTTTATTTGTTTTAGCTTCCTTCATTCCTGAGACACTCTGAACACTCTGCCTATCAAAAACAATATTTGCAAGATGAAATCAGAAGCCCAGTCTCCAGTGGAAATGATCACATGTAAAGCCTAAATGTAGGAAATGGTGTTAGGTTTGCATAGCAGTAAAAAAGTAATATCAGTGTTCTGTTTGGCGAGAACATCAGACTTGTTTTAAGGTCTGTGCTCTGGCAAAGGTCTCAGCCAGATCGACACATGTTACCCAGTGTAATAACCTGCTTCACATTTCCAGTGTGTGTTGCTTGTATTTGATAGTCTGGCACCAACAACTAAGCTTTCCACTTTAACAGCTGTCGTTAAAAAAACAACCACTTGCTATATATCTCCAAAGTTGTAGATTAGATTTATTCTCCTCTGGCCACACCCCAAATCAGGATGTTACAACAGGTGCTCATGATGGTGAACATCTGCTGTGACACCATGAACTGGGATGTACAGATATAACTTTCTACCACATGATACAGTATCAAACATTAAGGACTAGGGAAGGCAGCATCAGTATGTTGGTCAGTCCACGACTTCCAGACTGAAGTATTTCAACAACAGCTGAATGGATTGCAAGAAATATTTGTACATGTTGCTCATGTTTTACTCAAGATGAATTAAAATATCCTTTAACATTTTTTTACCTTTTCATATTTGTCTGTTGTCATTAATACCTTCAACTTAAATGCTTGCCAAAAGTTATAGATATTACTTATTACTGTTCATTAAATGTAATATATTGAGTTACAATATTAACTCTTGTGCAAATAAATAGTTACTTTTTCCAAATTTTCAAGCATTACTCCTGCAAAGTGTCCCATAAACTAACATTTAGTTTAATATAAGGCAACATTATTTGGTCCCAGTTACCAAATTACTTGCAAAATATTGCCAACATATTTCTGAGATATTTCTCATGCTTCTAATGGCATACCTCTTCATAGTATTACATAAGCTGCCCAAAAATCACGTGTGCTGCTCACAAAATCATCTTCATCTACAGACAAATCACCTGCCTCTGAATTTAGACCGGTTAGCTAATAAGTCATCTCTTCATACTTCAGCTGGACTTATGTCTTCACATCAGATAAATACTTGAGACATCGTTTTTACTGGTTAGGTTTTCCTGCTTCACACCTTCCTGTTGTACGGAAACATGTTGGAAACATATGAGTGGACCAAAAAATGTTTGTTCAGTTTATCCACAGAATATTAATCATCATTAGAAATAACAGTAATGTTTCTGAATGTAACAGATAATAAAACTTTAATAATATTACAAAATACTAACTAACGAGTTATATCACTGCATTACCATGATAAGTTCGATTAATTTAACGCCAACTGAACACTGTGAGGGAGTAAGTAGTGAAGTATCTGATCTCTTTTCCTGCTACCAGAGAGCTTCACCATTTGGTGTAACATCTGCACAGGTTCATTAGTTTCCATATAGGTTTCCTGAACAGCAAGTAGGAGTTGTTTGTCAGTGAGACGTCCATGATTGCTCAACAACATCCCACCTACAGACATCAACCTATTGGTGCTTCTGTTGTTTGCTGGTGGAGGCAGTGAACTGGTTATATGAGTTGCAGATATCAGAAAAATATCCTTAGTGCCTGTGGTAGTTGGTCTTCATGCTGTTTTCCAACAAGCTGTATATACCTGAGCTACAGCGAAGATACAGTCATCTCAAGTTCTGTTTAAATCTCCCTTCAACGCTAGAGGCTTTGAACTACTACTAAAACACAATGAAGGAATAATATGATTTGGAGAAGATTAACATAAAGCAAAGACATAAAATCTTAAACAATCAAAATGTCCAAACCTGCATAGTACTAAATAATGTGATGAATAATTTAGAACTCAATTAAAATCAGTTTGTCTAGAAACGTTTGAGAATTTGTGGCTGTTTCTGTCTTTATGTGTCTCGGAGAGAGCAAAATGTAGGTAAAAGACAACAACAGTCAGCGATCAGCTGTTTATTTTTGATTTCTTGTTGAGTTTAAGTATAACAGAGGAAGACTCTTCTTACCGCTTACTAAATCAATGCGTGAAGCTGTCTGCTACAGTGGAAATGTTTTTGTGTAGTGATAGGTGAGCTGGGTCCTTGTAATGGACAGCTTGAGGAGAATTGTTTAAATGGGGTTTCTGGGGCAGTTAGGGGCGTACTAGAGGTGTTCTTCGTAGCAGACACAACAAATGAAGATGAGATTTATGTTCTGGCTGCTCTACAGTGATCATTAATTGATCCTTTCCTAAAGAGTTTTGGTGGCATTAATGGGTGGCACAGCCCTTTGCAGTTAAGTGCCAAAATCCTATCTAAAGCCAGCATGAGGCTTAAGCAGTTAGTACTGATTTCCCTTTTTGAGTTTCATGGACAGTGTTTCCCTTTCAGGTTGCAGTGGAAATTTAGTAAGAAAAATAGGAAATATTGTATTAAAAAGGTTGTGACCTTAGATATCCTGTTAATGTGTCTTGTTTGGAAAGCTGAAGCCTTGCAATGTTCTTATTAAAACTGCACAGAGGAGAACTGTGTATTTTTTTACTTTACAAAGAGCATGCTAAGAAGGGATCCTGTGTTAGAAGGAGGAATCATTACTACACGGAAAACCAGGTTGTTATAAAGCAGTTATCTTAAGCTCGTATTAGCAACAATGATGATTCATAAGCAAAGTAAGTTATAATTTGAGGAAAGTAACACATTTTCCGGATGGTAAAAAAACAGCAGTCATATCACCAACTTATCCCAGACTAAAATATCTCAGTAATTTTCAGAAGATGTGGCATGAAATTTTGTACAAATATTCATGGACATAAAGTCTAATGACATTTGTGGCTTTGACTGAAGCATCTTTGGTGAAACTGTTGGAGGGATCACAGCTAAAGAAAGAAAATGTTTATCTTCAGACATCACTTTTCTCCTGAGCCTCGACCAGGTTAAAATTATATTTGCAATACTTTGTATTATGAGCTGTTAATACTTACAAAAGCCCTGAGTGCAAAATTATATGATGCTAAAGTAAGATGGTGTTGATATGTGTAATTCCATCCACCTGTTTTACACCAGGCTAAAATGTAAAAAAGTTGTGTATTGTTGAAAACAAGTAATGGCAAAATGACACATAGCGATTAACTTATGTACATGAAGCTTCTGCTCTATTGAAAAGATTAACAGTGATAGCAGGTGTAAACATCTAATATGTATGGAGCAATAAAGAAATTGGAAGTTTCCTTAATTAACACTTTTCTATGTCTTTATCTGCCACTGATGTATTCTGTTAAAATGTGTGCTGCATGTGGAGGGAGGCAAACATCACATCTCTGCTCAACAGCAACATGTTTGTGAGCATAAACAGTTACAGCCTGGAACAGCCGCCAGCACCGTCTTGTTTTGACACATTAGAAATTAGAGTTAGTGCCATTTATCAAGCTTTTTTCTACACCATGCCCTGTTAAATTAAAGTCAGATTTGTCCTAGTTTACAACAAATAGAGTCGACTGGTTAATGTCTCTGTTCAGTGTTTCCCAGTTGGAAAGACTCGCCAGTGGTAAAGCCAAGATTGGATCCAGGTTTAGCACTGTTTATATAAAGATGAGACTGAACTGACTTGAATATGTACAAAAGTAAATCAGAGATAATTAGTCAAGTAATAGTACATGAAGCTGACCAAACTGACTGACTGATGACATTTATTCATTCATATTAGTCATTTGTTTTGCAGAGCAGAATATTTAACTAGTGATCCTCAGTGCTGATGGTTATTAAATATTATGTATCGCACTGTGAGGGTTTTATTTTAAGATAAAACGCTGACAATTACTGAAAGTACCTTGTGAAACAGGACAATAACTTTTTGTATAGTCACAAAACATACCTAACATGCTAAGAGTACACACTCTGACTGTGATAAACTAGACTGGATGTCAAGTATTCTCTGTAATTGAATCACTCTGAATAATTAAAGGCTCAGTTTACTGCATACAGAAACTTTTACAGCATATCTACGTCATTGTTTTTTTAACATGCTTCAGTGTGATCATGTTGCTTGTCATATGCTAAACAGAAATGCTCAGTGTGGCAGATAAATACAATGCTGGCGATCATCATTTGTGTCATTATATTTTGCATTAGATCTGTGTTCTACATCTTGTTCTCATGTTTGAAAATAGGCTCGCTCTTTGTTCTCCCTAAAATCAAAATGGCTTTATGATGCAACATCCAACCATAATAGAGCACAGAGCCACATAAAGCAAAGACTCGTAGCTGTCCGAAACGAGCTGGAGCCCTGCGATGACAAATATTGATACAGTCTTTGATCTGTGTTTGGGAGGAAGAGGGACTTGGGTGGATTGAATCTATGTGAAATCCTTAGGTTGTTCGTCTCGCTCTCGAGAGGAGAGAAGATTATGACTGAGATGTTGACCCTAGAGATGAGCTGTGCCACAGATTCCTAGAAGGAGATAAGGAGCACATGTCTGGAGAGGTCTTATTCCCTTTCTCTGTTACTAATAGTAAGAAGTCATCTAAGTAAATGCATGTGTATGTGTACTGAATGCTCAGCCTAGTGTGTCTGTGTGTGTGTACCAGACAGCAGGAGACTATTCAGTGTTTCTTTGATCAGAGCCAGCTGAGCTTTAAGGAAAGAAAACATATGGTCCCGTCATCCCTTTCTTTCCCTCTGCTCTCTTCTTCACTCTGCTTTTCATCTTCGCCTTTTTATCAGTTGCCTCAGTTGGTTTTGTCTTTGAGGAGATGTCAGATTTTTGAAAGGGACACTTGAGAAATGCAGCAGAAAGAGAGAACGAGCAGAGGAAAGTCTAAAGGAATGAACACAGCGTGATGACAAGCTCCCGGGTCAAATCCTCTGTGGGGGATTTGAAGCCTGGTGTTGTGTCCGTTACGTGTGTGGGTTTTGGTGCAGTGATGTAGAAGCACAGCTAAATATAAGTTATTGTTTCTGCAACTGGCATGTCATTGCATTCTTCACCGTTACTAAGATAATGATAGGCTAATCTCAAACACACATACAAAAAACACTAACTCTTCAGTCATACACACTGAAACACATCTGGCTTCCAGAAAATGGTGCCCATTAATTTGCCTGAGGATGTGTGTGTGTGTGTGTGTAATTGTGTTGTTTGTGTCTGTGTGTCTGCTTCGGTGCCCTACTTATCTGTATGTCCTCTTTAATGTTGCTGCTTTCACTCACTCGCTATTTTGTCAGCTTTTTTTTTTTTTTTTAACCAGGGTCCTTAGGAACAGTGTACTGCACAGATTTTAGATTTGGAGAAAGTGCACTGCATCTAAAATGAGGTAAATCATAAGTTAACTATCATTAACTAATTTAGTAGAGAGAGACAGACAGGTACACTTCTGTCTGTTGTGTAGTCAAAAAGTATTAGAAAGGGGTGATTTCATTAATTTTTGTTGTACTTATGCACACTGGGTTTTGAAATGATAAATGATGAGATTCAGGTGACGATTTTTTTGTCTTTACATTAAGCAAGATGAAAGTTGCTTTTTAATAACTAGTCAAAAGTTTATGTGATCTGAAGAAGTAATAATTGACCAAATTATGTATAAGTAAATTTTTATAAATATGCTGTTTTAGTAGACATTTGGGTTAGGGTTATAACAGGTGCTGTCAAATGCTTACATGAACCAGACTGCCAGTGGTGTGGAGAAATAATCTTCTAAAGAGATAAGGTTTCTAAATGAGGCTCACCTCTCTAACCCATCACAAAGTGAACTTTTTTTCTTTTGTTCAGATCTGTAGGTGCCACTGGCTTGATTCCCAAAAGGCAACAAATAATTAAGTGGAGTCATGTTTTTATTTGTCAGCTCTTTCAGTCCTGTTTTGCATCTGTCTTTAATTATTGGTTGGTTTGAAGGTCAGGTGTTAGACTTGGTTTCAATAAACTTCCACTATTCTGTTATATTCTGTTTCAGCAAGATTATGATCCTTGACCTGCTGTTCTGATATAAAATTTGGGCACCATGGATTGTGCAACATTGATTTGATGCAAACATAAACATTCTCAAAAAACCTGAAGTCAGCACTTTAATTGTTGCAGCTTTGGCCAGTGTTTCAATGAGCTATGATAGTATTGTAACCACCAAAGTATCTGCTAGATCAGATTTGAACATATGGCAACTCTGCACCAACAAAAAAACAGAAATCACAGCAGTCAGACACCAGATAATCTGAACCTCTTTATTTGCGGTTAAACTGAAAACAAATACATGTATGCAATATTCCTTCAAATATGAACCAAGAAGTTGATCTGTAAACTTTTGGACATAATTTCATCTTCATGTTCTCTTGCCAGCTTTTAGCTAACCAGGGATTGTTTAAAACCTGCCTGATGGTCTGACTGCTCACATTTCTCACTCCTCAGACTTCATTTCATTAATGTTACTGTATTCCCATTCCTCTGTAAAGAGGAAATGTTACCACTAACTATATTGGTCATAGTTGTTTGGATAAAATTATCAAACCAGAGATACTGAATCTGCATGGCCCATCTGATACATGTGTTTGTATATGTGTGTGCAGTAAATTAAAGTAGTTTCATCTTGTTTTTAGATCTGTCTGTTTAAACTAAAGATGTTCTGCTTTATGTTGAGGCTAACATCTGACATACTCTGCATGTGTGTGCATGTTGATCATGGTGCCCCTCACACCACAATTCAGAGCCTCAGGAAACAAACCAGCAGCAACTGATGGAGACCAGAATGCTGCCTTGTGTACGTGCAGCACAGTATATAGACTATATTGTATGCGGTGTGTGTAGGTGTATGTGTCTTCATGCACCTGTAAATATATTGTGGATGTTGTTTAATGCAAACACATGCATACTCATGCATTGGCAGTTTAGGGAAACATTACCTGATGTGTTTAAGTTCATGGATAGTAGGAGCAAAGTTTCCATGTCTCATCTTGTCCTGTGTTGCATTTCTTATGTCAGTGCTGCCAATCACGTCTTGGTGTGTGTGGCTGAAAACCCTCTTCTTGTGGGACCCACTGCAAATGAGTGTTAGGAGCTAAGTCTAGTCATAGCTCAAACATACGTGAACACCTGAAGCTACCTTGTACTCTGGAAAAGTAAAAATGTTAGCAGCTTGTTGATTTAACATTTGATGAGAAAAATAGCCTGAACTGTAATTAAATGCCTCGAAATAACAGAATGAAAGCTAAAGCTTTGTGGAAACAAAGATTTCTACACTGTGTACACAGGCTTAATCAATTAATAGATTAATAAATTGTGAGGCAGGGAAAGTGCTGAATGCAATTTTTGACAAAGGCTTTGGAGCTTTAAATAATGGATGAAAGGGTTTTAAAGATATAGTTAAACACTTCCTCTCTGCACAAATTGGAAATGTTCTTATTCTTCTTTGTTCAGAGAAGGCATGTTTGTATGGTGATTACAAAGCTACAGCCAGCAGCCAATTATCTTATCTTAAGTGATTAGTGCATGTACTAGAGGCAGAGCAAAGCAGCTAGTTTGGCTGGTAAAACCACTACTTGTTTTTACTCTCAGGTTATAATACAGATTAAACAAATTAGCTATAACAGGCTAATTCATTGGCTGCAGAGGTGATGATAAGTGGATTTTGTTATCTTTGGACAGAGCCAGGCTAGCTGCTTAAAGTCTTTATACTAAGCTAACTGGCTGCTGGTTACATGCACGTATTTACGCTAGCTTTAGTGACACGATAGGTATCAGTCTCATCTGACTCTTGGCAAAAATGCATGTAAGCATATTTTTCAAAATGTAAAGATATTCATTTGACAGCTGAAGAGGTACTGTACAGTGTCTTGTGTGTTGTCATTCACATTATCCAGTCTTTTATTAAGCTGGTTTGACAATTAAACACTTCAATCTACAACTTTAAAACTTATTTTACAGATTTACAGATTCCAGTTCGCATCAGGATGTGTAGAAGTTTACTTAAGTTACTTTATTATCATTTCAGCCTTTACACTGAATTTTAATGTGTGTTTGTATTAATATTCATCCACATGGTTTTCACACCAACTGGATTGTATTATATCTTAATGGTTTTCTGATGTACTCTGCTTATATAATTAAAGGCACATGGTATCATTTCAGTGTAATGCAGGCTAATGCACCAACAATGACAACGTCGAACTACCAGACAAACACAAAACAACTCCACCAGTAGTGTCAACCAAAGAGACTAACCTTGTACTGTAGGCATGATGAGGACACTGCAGAATTACTGTACACATTTGCATTAAAGCATCAACTTTGATGCTGCAGGGAGCAGACAGAGCAGAAAAGACAGAAACACTCCTGAATGTCAACTTTCACAGACACTTTCAGCCCATAAAGCTAAAAAGTTACAGCACGAACAGACCACCATATCACTATAAGTTTAAATATCACATTATTGGCTGTGTATATCAGTAAACACGTTAATATGATGCCAAGCTCACAGAAGACAGAATTACTAGCTGACAGAATGCCAGCAGGCAGGCTGGCAGACAGAAAAACATGCAGATAGATGGACAAACTGAAACAAATGGGCAGTAAATACATCTGGCGCTCAGACTCAGACATTATGCCAGCCTCTTGTGTGCACACACATGGATGTGTGTGTGTCTGTGTGCGTGTGTTGAAAGGTGCAAGACAGATGGAGGGTTTACGTAAGACTCAGAAATACGTGTGAAAAGGAGCCACACCAGTAGAGACATGTCCTCCTCTCCCCTACCATCCACTATTTCTTCTATTTTGCAGCTTTTCCCCTTCCCACCCTTTCATTTTTTTCAATATGTTGCATATTTCTCTCCTGTATCTCCCCCAGTCTCGGTGGAGATACAGGAGTGTGTGTGTGTGTGTGGTGCATATGTTAACATTTCTACCTAAACTACATCTGTTTCTGCATCTTTTGGTATTCCCAGTCTCCTTTACTTTCAAAAAGCATCTACTTTTTATTGCCTTCTGGCATTAGTCACTATTGTGGGATGCAAAGTGTTGCATGTGTCAGTGCAACAAAAGTATGTATCTTTAAAAAGGAGAAGCACGATGCCGGAGACAGAGAGCACATGGTCTGCCCGACTGACAAAGTATTTCATTAATTTGTTTACAATGTAGCTTAATTATAGGGTCAACATTACACACATGTCTCAGAGGTGACCTCACATGAAAACAAACTGTTTACAGGAGGTTCTCAGAATGTCTGTTTATACACTTGGAAATGAAAATGCTTATTTTATTATGCTTATTTTTTTCTCCTCATATTTTCGCTCCTGTAACAGTGTTTCAGATTCTGATTGAGTAACAATGGATGTTTTTGTGAAGTACAAATAAAAATCAAAATGCAGTTACAACAGAACAATGGCATTTGTTAGGAATTACTGTAACTATTAATAAGTTTCCTCACAAAAGCTTCTGATTTCTATCTCATCCAAATTTAATTGCAAAAATATAATTATACATAAATGTATCCTAAATCAGCTCATGAGCAAACCCATCCATCTTCTCAATCATACTGTTTCTTGTCTTTTTTGCAGCCAGTCCCATTGATGTCCTGAAGGTCCTGGAGTTGTCAGAGACCATGGAGGGTGTGTCGCTGGAGGCAGGTCTGTGCACCAACAGAAAGGGCAAAGAGGAGACGGACCTCTCCTATAAAATCAACAAGAAGATACAACTCAGTGCTCCCACCAAGCAACTCTTTCCTGGTAAATATACGTAACTGTGTGGGCTTGTTAGTTCATCAATACTAAGGACACTGAAATTATGACGCAACAAATTTTAAATTATGTAGTAAAGGAAACCGAATGATGGTCCTACTAAGTGCAAACCAAATGGGATGGCATGTTGCTGCAAAATGCTGTGGTGGCCGTGCTGGTCAAGTGTAATGTCACCAGCAAGAATCTCAAATTTGGACTCATCAGGCCAAAGGACAGTTTTTCCACCAATCTAATGCTACTTGTGTTTCCTGATCAGACCAATCAGGTCTGCTTATTGTTCTTCCACAGTGAGCATGAAGGCCATGAAGTCTCCTCTGATTAGTGGATGTTGAAATATGTCTGCAACTTAAACTCTGAGAAACATTTATGTGGGCTCTAATCTGAGGTTCTGTAAATAGGCTGTTTCTGAGCCTAGTAATTGTAATAAACGTAACCCCTGCAGCAGAGGCAGGACCTGGTTTTCCTTTCCTAGAACAGTCTTCATGAGAACCAGTTTGATCATAGAGTTTGAGGGTCCTGGCAACTGCAAGTGGGGATACATTCAAAGTTGAGATTTTTTGGATCAATTGAACTTTATTTCTCATAAATAATGATGGACAGTCTTTTCTCTGTATCTAACCCACAAATTATCTCTTGACAACACAGTCTGTGAATTGAAAACCATTGCATTGACTAGCCTGTGAATCTGATGAGAGATTTCCATTGAGTGTGAAAAAGCTAAATGTAGCTACTATGGACAATCTAAAATATCAATTATATATTTAGATTTTTTTTTACATTTTTTGTTTAACACATAATTCAATAAGTGTCCTTTCATAGTTTGAATGTCTTCAGTAATAGTGTACATTGTTGAAAATAATAAAAATAAAGAAAAACCAATGAAGGAGAAGGTGTGTCCAAACTTTTGACTGGAAGTGTAAGTGTGTGAAATGGATGCCCTAATATGTGTGTGTGTGTGTGTGTGTGTGTGTGTGTGTGTGTGTGTGTGTGTGTGTGTGTGTGTGTGTGTGTGTG
>OMLM01013999.1:28677-50359 GCA_900302695.1 Helostoma temminkii | reverse complement strand
CATCTTTTTTTTTAAGCTTTCCACTTTTAGAAATATATTTGCCCACTGTGTGTGTGTGTGTGTGTGTGTGTGTGTGTGTGTGTGTGTGCTCTCCAGATTCATCTTTTCCTATGAATTTCTCAGTGATGACAACAGTTAAAGCTTTGAAAGGCTCACAGGTCTTCCTCCTCTCTCTGTATGACTCACAGGTACGCACCACGCACACATCAACATGTTGAAATCAACCATTGTGCAAATATGAAAAAAACAAAAACAGCTTAAAATAATAATTTTGTTGAAGCCACATTCAGTTATTGTGTAAATGCAGTGTTCCCTCTACAGTTCCCACAATACACTTGGTAAATTATTATCTTTTTCGCATCATCCTTCCTTCCTCGTCTCTCTTCCAGGGTACACAGCAGCTGGGCATAGAGATTGGCCGTTCTCCTGTCTTCCTGTATGAGGACCATGAGGGACAACCACCTCCAGAACTTTACCCCACCTTTAGAAAGATCAACCTGGCTGATGGCAAGTGGGTAACTACACAAACACTCACTCACATTTATGCATTTGGCTTGAATTTAGGGGCAGTGCACAACAATAGGCATTACTCTAAGAGTCAGTATACAGTACCATCATACTACATGTACTGTTAAAAAATGCAATTTATCCAACTTTTAAAATGAAATAAAATTTCCCTAATATTATAGCAGGATCACAAGGTTAGTTTCTTTTTATCGCCTTCCTTCCAGGTGGCACAGAGTAGCCTACAGCGTGGAGGGCCAGTCTGTGACTCTCTACCTGGACTGTGTCCGACTGGACACTCTGGACCTGCTCAGAGGTCATGACCCCCACATCAGCACAGAGGGAGTTACTGTGTTTGGAACTCGTTTGCTGGACGAAGATGTGTTTGAGGTGGGGATAACAGTGAGGATGTCTACTGTATGTCCATGTTTATATGTGTGTGTGTGTTTTAGGACACAAGGCAAAAGAAGAAAATGGTGAAGCTGAAACTGTCACATTAAAAGTATCACACCAGACCAGTCATGTTGTTGCAGTAAATATAAACTCATCTGACTTTTGTAAAAACAACAGAAAACTTGGCAAGCAAGCGGATATTAAGAACACACAATTAGTTTCCTGTGTGTAGTATAAATCATAACTGTCACTGCTTGTCGCTTCTTGTTGGGATTTATTCATGAAAGTGTGAAGCCTTGTCTCCCTACTCTGCCCTCCAGTGGTTGCGGGCAAATACTACCTGCAGCCTGGCACAGCAGAGTTGCAGACGATTTGAATCAGTTCTCAGATAAAACCTATGACAAACTGAAAAATTCATGTTAACTGTTCACAGTAGGCACTGGATAAAATCTGCAGCTGTGTAAAACTTATAGGTTGAGATTCAGATGTGCCCTTAGCAGTGTAATGCCCGAACTGCTCTTTGTTTTCAGTGCAGTGTCAAGTGGTTGATCATCTCTTTAGGAGAATGACTTCCAGTCTGTATTTATCTTGGACTCCCCTTCTATGTGTGTAGACGTGTACATGAAGTAGAGTAGAACAGTTTGTGTCTGTCTGGATTTAATATGCCGCCATCACTTGAGAGTGAAGATCTGGAGACAGTTAACTGTTAAGTGACTCTGATCTGATTAAATGAACACATGCAGTTTAAGATACAGACATGGGAGACACATGACATTTAGACACAAAGAGAGGAAATATCACATTTCTGGGATATTGTGTATAATTCGTGGGCATCATTACTGTTGCTGTTTCATTAATGTCAAGTCATTAGTTCATTTTTATTTGTGTGTGTTGGTGTGACACAGGGCGACATCCAGCAGCTGCTGATCGTCGACGACCCCAGAGCAGCTCAGCTGTACTGTCAGGATTACATCCCAGACTGTGACGCACCGTTGCTCTACAACAGCATATTAGTAGAGGCTGAAGAGGCAAGTTTCCTTCTGTTCGTGAATCATAGAAGACAGTGAGAAAATTGAACCACATGTGTACTTCAATGCATGAAGACCAAATGCATCTCAGTCAGGAATCATATCAGCCACGTGCAATACAGACATTCGCTCTACCTGGCCCGTTCCACACATAACACACACTGTGAGGCATATCAAGCAGTAAAAGCTGTAAAATCTGACAGAAAGTAAAGCAACTTCCAAGTTTTTATTTGTAAGAGAAGGACTATTACATGTATTTATGGACAGTTTAGGAGGCAGATATGACAAAAAGATGAATGGTTTAATTTTTTTTAGCCAAAACCTTTGGGTATCATAAATTTAAAGATCACTGTGGGCTGGGGAGGAATTTTATATGTGTGGAATTTTGGTCAGTGTTTGTTTGCCACTGTACATATTTGCATGTGCAAAAGCACACACAGTTGACAAGCATCACTCCGAAGCCTCCAGCTGTTTATGTTGTGTTTTTATACTTCAAAATGAAGTTGTAAATCATAATAAGCTTAGAGTGTGCTGCACAGAGCTGTCACCTTCTGCCTCCCTCCTCATCCTTCTTAGTAAAATTCAATAATGAGTTTGGTTTTCCAGCGTAGTTCGCCAGGTTCTGTGCGCCAATTCTCTTCAGTCCTCTTCCGCTGCTGCTGTTTGATCTATAATCTGGCTTACAGCTCAAAACACTTTAGCATTCCCGATTTATTGTGTACAGTTGTTTCATTGTATGAGCACCAGAAGTGCAGTAAGGAAAGAAAAACATGGAACTGAGGCGCTAAAAGATCTGTCATGCTGAAATATGCCACTCTGGAGAAACCATAATAAAGAGATTAGGTCAGCTATAGCTGTGCCATGTGGGGCCTATTCCATGCTCTTATTGGATTTTTCATCATGTTTTTTTGTGTAGCAGATCACCCAGCCAAGCAGCCTGGTAGAGGAAGTGTTTCTTACATTTAAACAAGAATAATTTATGTTTCAAAAAATTTCAGTCTGAATTTTCTGTTCATTTTATCAGTTATATTATCACCACATCTGCACATGCCGCACCATTTGCTCTCTGCACTCATCATCCATTTTCAATCTTCTGTGGTTTTCAGGTGGAGAGATCACCCAGGAAGCCTCTGGTGCAAGAGTTTGAGGGGTTTGACTACAGCGACTTCTATGACGACATCTCCGTCTCCACAGTGACTGCAGGTCCTAATGCCACCGAGTATGAGGTGAAGAACAGAAGCACCAGCTAAGCTTTATGTGAGCATTTATGTTCACCTCACCACATTTGTGTCTGTGTATGTTTGTTGGACAGATTGTAGAGTATGAAGACTATGGCAACAGTACAGATCCTTACCATGTGAATGAGTATGAATATGAAGAAGAAGAATATGATGAACGCTATGGGCCAGCGCAGAGAGAAGGAGAGTTGTCTCTGAATGCACAGGTACCATCCAAACTATCACACTCCAAGAGGTTTAATCTACTTAAATTAATCCTGTGTTAGAAATAGTAAACTTCCCTTCTGTTCCCCTCACTTATTATCTCTCATGTATTATCTCCTCCCCTTAGGATATACCAGAGAAAGGACAGAAAGGAGAGCCAGCCTATTTGGGAGTGGTGAGAAACACAGTCAAACACACACACACACAACCACAGCAGGTCAGGACCTAAAGTTTTCTACAAGCGTAACATACTGGAGGCCGGCATCAAACTTGTAAATTAAACTTAATTAAACCTATTAATAATTGCTTTATCATTACATATCCACCCAGAAAGTTGCTTTTGGTGAATTTTTTGCAGGGAACGCAGATCACAGGACCACAAGGACCTCCAGGGCCCACGGTTAGTGACTGTTTTCACCTGACATTTTCTTTAAAACGCATTTATTATCTTAATATTCAGGTCAAAAGATGTGTGTTGCATGTAGGGAATTATAACTGCAATTACTTTTTATATGAATGTGGAGGCTAGATTGTAGTCTTTCATCTGTGTGTTTACAGGGGGAGCCAGGACCTCCTGGAGTCGCAGGACCGGTGGGACCTCGAGGAGACCCCGGAGAGCTGGTGAGGACCGTTCTGTTTGGTGTTTGAGTGTCTGAATCCAGCACATTATGGCATCTCCTCATAACTGCCTACCTCCTCTCAGGGTCCTCCAGGGCTGCCAGGCCTAAACGGAGCTGATGGGATCCCAGGTCCCCCAGGAAACATCATGCTCATACCGGTAACATGAAGAAATTTCTGCACTGCCTGCGGCCTTACAAACTACAGAGATGTTGCTATGGCAGCTATTTGGTACTCCTAACCTTTAACTGAGCCTCAGGCAAAATAGGCTGGCTCAGGATTGTTGCACAAATTAACCACTTGTTTGACAATTCAGTTGGACAATTCACTTATCCTTCATGCTCTGTGTAGAAGCACTTTATGTTTCTCCACTCAGATTTATTCAAATCTTTGTTTTGATTTTACTCGTCTGACTTTTGTTATGCAAGAACTGAGTAGCATTGCCATGTATTGTCCACTGGGTGGCACATTGTGTTGACTTGAAAGTGTCTTGTGTAGTTTCAGTCAGGTAGTAATGACCCAAGGACAGGTGCTGTGGTCTCAGCACAGGAGGCGCAGGCTCAGGCCATCCTGCAGCAGACCAAGGTACATATACATTTACATTTTAAACACACACTGGACTTGTGTAAATAGTGCAGTTTGCCTCTTCATGTCTGACTTCCTCTCTTTCTTCTAGCTGGCTATGAAGGGACCTCCGGGGCCACTGGGCCTCAGGGGACGACCTGGACCACTGGTGAGTGACATCACGTCATGTCATTTTGGTATTTGGTGTGTATCATAATCATTATTTATGTCATTGTTTTATCACTGTTTATTGCTCTGCAACTATTGTAGACCTCTTTCATTCATCTTCAGACATTCTTTGTTCTTACTGAGACTTTTTGTATTAGTGTATTTTTGGATTTGTAGTGGAGCGGTTCTACTTTGACTGTGATTCTTTCCTTTTCTTACTTCTTGAAACTTGAATGAGCCTGCAGCTTGATTTTGTCTTGAATCTGAAGATGGGAAGGTGCTGGCAAAGAAAACAGTCTGTGGGGTGCAGCTCAATAATTTGTTTTCATCATTTCAATAATTTGTTGTATGACAAAGTTATGTTCTAGTTGTTGAATAAATTAGATTACTTCAGATAACAATACTTAATTAATTAAAAATACCCATTAGGCCCATCAAGAATGAAAACACTGTTTATATTTGCACTGTTTTCAATTTAGATCAACATGCGATAAATGCATAAAAAGGCAGCAAACATGTCTGATATTGTGTATCAGAATACCACCCATTTTAACACGCTTCTGTAGTGGTTAGTCAAATACAAGTCTTTTTTAAAACCTATGTACAAAAGTTATAATTGTAGAAAATACATTTGTTCTACTGTACTGAAATATTTTATGTATTTTTTTCTTACAGTGATTTTGTATGATGAAATGTTGCACTGTATTTGATAATTACATTACCGTTGTTAAATCAGATGCATAGAAGGGAGATGGATGCAGGACGTGATTAGCAGCTGGTGATTGACAGTTACAGGAAGCTTTAAAGGTGCACACCTGTTGTTGATTATGTAATCGGCAAGCTGACACTTCTTTCAAGTGTTAGTAAATGAAGATCTATACATCCCTTAAGTGCACTGGAGTTTTTACTTCTGAAATTTTGTAATTTCCCTGCTCCAGTTCAGCACCCTGGTAGACGGAGGAGCATGTGGCTGTGCATGGTAGTGTTGTTTTCATTCTTTTTTATTAATTGTGGCGTAACAAACAGCCTGCTGCAGTCACCTCCTGAGCAGTTTAAAATTTTAGCTTCAGGCATTCACCCCCACAGCAGGTAGAGAACAGTGGAAACAGTAGCAGACTCCGTCATATTGGCTGCATGTTCAGTTACAAGTCCTGAAGGTCCTGTTGTGGAAAAGCAGGGTTTCCTTCATACACACACGTGCTCAGTCAATCCAAAATACTTTTTTGATGGTCTGAATGGTGAATTTTGTTTCCCCCAGGGTGCACCAGGTCCCTCTGGGCTGAAGGGGGGTAGTGGAGATATGGGGCCACCGGTGAGTTAGCTGGTTGTCACGGCAACACACTCAGCACCTGACTCCTTTGCGTTCGAGCTCATTTGAGATCCAGCTCAACTATAACCTGCAGTTTTTCCACCCTTTGTCCTTAGGGCCCTCCAGGAAAACCTGGTATCACAGGTCAGAACGGACGACCCGGGAGAAAGGTGAGACAGTTACTGCAGTCTTTTCATGGCCTGTAATCTGTTATCTCCATAATCATCTGAGTCGACAGAATCACCATGAAATAGCATTTCCTCAGTAATTCAAACATGTACAGTCAGAGAGTAATGTGCCAAATTTTACTTGTTGTGTTTTAGGGTCGAGGGGGAGCAGATGGGACCCGTGGAGCAATAGGAGAGACTGGAGCAAAGGTGAGGAAGAAATGTCCCATCGATCACTCACTTACTACTCTGCCTTCTCAAAATATGCCTTCACCTGTCTTCTTTTTCTCAGGGGGATAGAGGTTTTGATGGCTTGCCTGGTCTCCCTGGACACAAAGGGCATAAAGTAAGTTATCATGCTAAACGCATGAGTCATGTTAATCTGATGATTCATGAAACCAAATGTCTGCTTCTATATGTGTATTCTCTCAGGGGTACAGGGGGAAGCCAGGCCCTGCAGGTCCCTCAGGAGAGCCAGGAGAAAAAGTAAGAAGTCAGTAGTAGTTGTAGATATTCCTATTTATGCAGGTGTTTCTGTAATATTTGTGTTTTTCACAGGGCTCAGAGGGGCCATCTGGGCCAAGGGGACAACCAGGTGATGCTGTGAGTGTTTACACACAAATGCACACATATAAAATATAAATAATACAATAAACACAATGAATTTTCACATTGACATAAAAAATGTTCACAGCTATGAATCTGAAAACAGTTGCATCATTTATTTTGAGGATTCTGCAGGAGCTTTTCTAAAGTCTGAGAAAATAATCCCAATTTCATCAGAGTTGAGTTATAAATTGGGGTCACGTGTGGCACGTGGGAGACGCAGACATTTACTACTCTTATAAATGATATATGCTATTAAGTTGCATAACGGGAACTGGAGGTTTCAGTGTTTTTGGAGTTTGCCCCACACTAGAGGCTAAAGGTCAAGATGTCTCTTCCTCCACTCTTCTACTAAATCTTAATCCTCAGACAACCCATTAAAGAACTCTATGTAAAACTTTAGTCCTCACAGACACAGATGTTCAATAGCACACACAAATATGCTTTTATATTTCACTTTGTTATTTTTATGTGTATTTCAGGGTTCCAGAGGTCTGAATGGTCCCAGAGGTCGTCCTGGTCCGCCAGGCCAGTCTGTGAGTGTGAACTTCACACTTTTTCATACATAGCACCTATACGCTCGCGCACACACACACACACTCCCAAGTTCCCATAGATGTGCATTTATCTGTCTATCATTCCTCTGTGTCACTCCATGAGAATTACAGACCTGTCTTTTTTTCTCAATTTCTGGCCAAGACTCTTGAATGTGCAGACCAAATCTCAGATTTTCCATCTCTGAATAACCTTTTTGATGTCAACCAGTCTGGCTGCAGTAGTGGTCATTTTACAAAAACAGCCTTCCTGACGGTCATAGGGTCTCTGGGAACTCCAAGAACTGTGTCCCAATTCTCTGTCCTAATTCTACTTGATTTATTGGCAGCCTTTGATGCTGTAAACCAAAAAGATCCTCCTGTCTGCAGGCTTTGAACTGAGCATCTTCTGATCCTCTTGACTGGCTGAGGTCATGCCTATTTGAGTGAACCTGGGGAAAGTATCCAGCTCTCTTCCCCTCTCCTTCAGAAATATATACCTGCAGGTCTTGAATGTCTTGACACTCACCGGCAGAGTGGTCAGTTCAACTACGCCCTCCTACCTGAGCACACTCATCCAGGTCCAAGTGCCTCTCGCCCACCAGATCTAAAAGGGAATGGCGCACGGCTCTTCAGCTCAGTGGTGCCGCAGTGGTGGAATGAGCTATCTTGCACGTTCAGCAGTGTCACTCCCCTTATTCATACAACATTTGAAGACAACACTTTTACACAGTTTCCTATGCACTTGAAAAAACAAACTCTATTCTTATCTGTCTGGCACTTAGAGAAACTGAAACATTTCATCTACTGGCCCTTTACATTCAAGGTTTTCTGCTTGACTTAGCTGTTTTGCTTTCTTTGTACCTCACTTCTGAGCCAGTTTGGATCTGCCAAACGACTAAATGTAAATGTAAATTCAGCTGTGGTGTCATCATCAGATAAATCCACATGATAATCTCTAATCACAGTGTTAAAGTAGTTCTCCATTTGTTAAACATGCTTTAATGTCATTCTTATCACATTTCCAGACACCTGAAGCTATTTCTTTATTAGATGCATAACATATTTTTATGCTTATCTTGTAGCAACACAGGTTAGTACTTGTTAGCAACTGATAAGATGTTTAAATTACATATTTAGACATGCTACATAATTAGGCAATAAGCACTCTAAGCAAGGATAGAGTATAACTCAGTCAGTTGGGGGGGTGATCATTTTACATTAATTTAGCTTTAGTCTCATGTAATAAGCCTCAGTTTTTTCATTAAAGACAGAAGACAGTGGTTTGTCCGTCTACCTTTTCTCTTAGTCAGACAGAAAAGTAATGTTTTAGCAATAGAGGGTTCACAGAAAAAGCCACAGAATATAAACCCCATATAAGGAAATTAATAGATGCATTATAGGGTTGACAGCTGCACGGTCTGCTGCTTTTACCCCATACATCCAGTGTCCTATTATTTCGTAATCAAAAGCTCATGTACTTTCCCAGACATATTGATACGAAGGCAGCACAAGTGCACTTAAGGACAGAAAAGAAAAAAGGGATGCTCTTCCATTTACTGTCATCTGTTCTGTCCTCACAGGGAATTCGAGGAATTGACGGGGTTCAAGGTTCAAAGGGAAACATAGTGAGTATAATAAAAGTAGCAGACAATAGAGATGATGACAAATCAGTACCTGTGACCTTATTTTATATTGGTAACAGGGGCCACCAGGAGAAATTGGAGCACCTGGACAACAAGGCAACCCTGGAATCCTGGTATGAGCAGATACTCACAAAAATAACCACATCACATAAATGCTTACACAGAAATGCTAATGCCATATATCTCCTACAGGGTTTTCCTGGTCCTCAGGGGTTAGTAGGTCTGCCAGGAGAAAAGGTAAGATACTTTTTGTAAGATCTTACATTTTTGGGTGCAGACTTCTTGATTGCTTACCTGATTATTTTTGTCTTAAAGGGGCCTCAAGGCAAGAAAGGGATGCAGGGTTTGCCTGGGAATGATGGACCTCCTGTAAGTACATGTATTTTCTGTATTTCTATACTTCAAAGGATCAGTCCCCAGATCCAACCTTAAAATCATGAATAAATGCCCAACTGCAACATTGACCTCTTGTCAACAGGGTCATCCTGGAAGAGAAGGTACTCCAGGTGAAAAAGGACTGCCGGTAAGCCTGTTGTAGAGTGTGCACGTGTCTGTGTTTGTGTGCAATGCATGCACGTTGTGTGGCTGTTGTTACACTTGACGAAGACGTGCCAGTCATCTTAATGTGTGTCTGTGTGTGATCATTTGTAGGGTCCTCCAGGAGTTCAGGGGCCTGTTGGATACCCTGGACAACGAGGAGTTAAGGTAGAAACTACAGATCAGAAGATGTGATCTGATTTTCAACACAGTATTGAGAGCAAAACCATAAACTTAAAATACTGCAGGAAATATTACAACACACAGTGGAAATCCACATACCCTCCAACTCTATAGCAATGGCAAAGATGGAAAAAAACAAGATGTGTTTAATTTTCAGTTGTTTAAGTATAGAAGTGTGTTGTTAATCGAGGTATAGAGATAAATATAATATGCTGGGCTTCCACTGAACAAATAACAGATGCTGGGGGTGATTCAGAGGTCTGACCACAGTCTAGTAAAGCAACCTCATTGTGATATCAAGAACAGCTAGTGACATAATGTGTTTTGTGCTTTCAGATTTACATGTTCTAGTTTGTTTTTTGTCTCCTGTCTGACAGGGAGCAGATGGAATCCGAGGATTAAAGGGAAGCAAAGGCGAGAAGGTGAGAGAAACAGAAAAGTAGTGCATTGAAGATGTTATGTTGTCTAAAATATATTACTCCCACAGACCAACAGTGCAACTGTGAAGCAACAATATGCTACTATTTTCTCTAACATCTGTAATTTTATGTGGTTTATTTAACTGGATTTTATGTCTGTGTTTCAGCCTCTTACATTTTGTTCTGTTGGCAGGGAGAAGATGGTTTCCCAGGTGCCAAAGGAGAGATGGGAGCAAAAGGGGATGTTGGAGACAATGGAGCTCCAGGTGGGCGAGGAGAAGATGGACCTGAGGGTCCGAAAGGCCAGTTGGGTCCTCAGGGAGAAGCTGGCTCTGCTGGTATTCCTGGAGAGAAGGTATAAGTGACCAAGTAGAATTGAAATACAACCGCATTAAAAAAAATTTTTGAAGTTGATGACAGCCACATTTTTTAAAAAAGGTTGGGATAGAGGCAACAACAGGTTGAAAAATTAAGTTATTACGAACAAGAATAAGCTGGAAGGAGATTTTGCCCATCCTGTAGAAAAAACACCACATTGTCTCTCATTTTTTAGGGAAAACTGGGAGTTCCTGGGCTGCCAGGATATCCGGGACGGCAGGGGCCTAAGGTAAAAAAATATAAAATAATCGATGACTGATTTATTTAATCTAAGCATGTTACAGAAGGTGAATGTCTGCTTTTCTCCTTCTGAGGGCTCTGATGGCTTTCCTGGCGTAGTGGGAACTGCAGGAGAGAAGGGGAAAAAGGTGAGTAGAAGATTTAAAATGATGATAGTAAAATGTCAGGAAAAGGTTTTTCTATGAATATCATATCTTTTGTGCTATTACACAGGGTCCTGCAGGACCTCCAGGAAGTGCAGGCCAGAGGGGTCCAAACGTGAGTGCTGTGTCTCAAAACATAATCAAGTACCTACTGGACTTGATAATGGCTTTCACAGAAAGATTTTCTGCGATTTGTAGGAGATTTCTAAAATACATGCTTAAAACTTGGTGAGTTAGGTGACGTGCAATAGAGAGCCTCGTCCCCCAGCTCTCCGCGCTTCCATTAGCCTCAACAACTCAAAGGTCACACTGTAGAAGGTTGCTGTAATTCTGTAATGCTGTATTCCTGGAAACCTATTGACCTATGACATATTTTCCTCTTTGTATTGTGAGCTGTTATACATTCTCCTCATGCTGGATTGGCAAGCAAATTGTACACTTCTTGTCACTTAATAAAGATTACATTTTTATTTTGTTAGTTTGTAGCTGTAACTTGTGAGGATTTGAGATACATGTAGTTAAAAAGAGCAGAGGAAATGTTTTCTGTTGGTTAGAATTTGTTCAGGGAGTTCATAAAGGGAAAGTCTCAGTACATGCCTGCTTTAATGCACCACCATTTAGTAGAATTTATCCATTTATCCATAATTTCAGCCATGCTGTGCAAAACCAGATTTCCCCTAAAAAGACTGTACAAGATGCACCTAACCATGGTGAAAAAAGCAGGAGCAACAAAGGTACAATAAAGATGTGGTGGTCAGATAGGGTGTGGCTTACAAAAAGTTCTAAGAACCAACATAAAAACATCTCAGAGGTGAATTATGGTGGAGGGAGCATCATGATTTGGGACTACTTTGCTGCCTCTGAACCTGTGCACGTCGCTTACTGCACATTCACAAAGTCCCACAGCACTGTTTCTCTGCTGCGTGAACCTTGAAAGTCCTTAAGTCCTTGAAAGTTCAGTTCTTAGTGAGGCTCTACTTACTGACCTGTGGATCTGTTTGAATCTATTCTGGCTTTGGTCTCACTTGTATTTCTCTTATGGTAGGGTGCACGAGGTGCCAGAGGTGCACGAGGACCTACAGGAAAATCAGGCGAAAAGGTCAGCTGGCTTTCCTTTCAGCCAATAGTAACACTTTATCATAACTCCAGTCTTTATTTTCAGACAAATACACTTAATATGACCTACTACCAGTTTCTGTCTCCATCATTTTCATAGGGTGCCTCAGGACATGATGGTCCCCCGGGATCTCCAGGAGAAAGAGTAAGGCAAAGCCTGATAATATGTCACATCAGTTGATTGATCAATCAGTGATTGATAACCTGTTGTACTGCCTGGTTTATGTGTTTTTAGGGACCTCAAGGGCCACAAGGAAGAAACGGAGAGCCAGGACCTAAAGGGTCAAGTGTGAGTGATAAAACACAGATTTAAACACAAAGAGGCCCAATCCATCGATCCATCCAAGTTATTTTTATTTGGAACTTGGCATAAAGATTTTGCCTCTACTCCTCTCACATCAGTATTTAAACACATTTTATAGATCTTCTTCTTTAAACTTAGCGAGCAGGAGAGTTTGTCTGATTATATCCAGTCCCAAAAATGTTAGTATGTCTCTAACTGTGAGGGGTTGTAGTGTCATTATAGAAGCACTTCGGTGGTTAGGTTAGCAGCAGTATTTTGTTCTTTTTACTCTGTCCTAGTATGCACTAGAAAGAAATCCCAGTCCTGTCTAATGAATCATGTGCAGTGGCCTACACGGGACAGTTCTTGCATTCATATTCGAATATTTGACAGCTCAGTGAATAAAGTGCTGGCAGGGTGAAATTTAAAAATGGCTCTGAGAACATGCTCATCTGCTCATTTTTAACTTCATGAGCATAACATGAACTCGGGAATAAACATTAATTTAAGCTCCCATTAAAGTCTCATAATTTGTGTGTGTCTGTGTGTTTTTGTGTGTATGTGTAGGGTCCAGCTGGGAAGGATGGACTTCCAGGTCACCCAGGTCAAAGAGGAGAGCCGGTGAGTGAGTGAGTTCAAGTGTAGTAAGAGTTTATCAGAGCTCATCAGGTACTGCATATGAGAAATAGTATTCTCCACACACATACACATATGCTATTTACCAATATTTTCTGTAACTACAGGGTTTCCAAGGAAAGACGGGACCCCCTGGACCCACAGGTGTTGTGGGGCCACAGGTGAGCTCTAAAATGTGAATCATTAATATCTTTTCTGCCTTGTGCTTCATGTATCTAATGGTGTCACTGACTTGTTTGTCTCCAGGGAAAATCAGGAGAGCCTGGCCCAACAGGGGACCGAGGTCACCCAGGGGCACCAGGGGTTCCTGGAGAGCATGGTTTACCCGGGGCTGCTGGGAAAGAAGGTGGAAAGGTGGGTCCACACAGTTAAACAACACTGATCATCATCTCATAGAGTCATCATTTGTATTTTGATTGTACAATGTTCTTTTTAATCTTTTCAGGGTGATCCAGGACTACCCGGGACATCTGGAAAGATTGGTCCTGCAGGACTGAAAGGGTTCAGGGGGAGTAGAGGAGCCACCGGCATTATGGTAACACAGAGATATGTACTGAATAAAATGTAAATTCGAAACATTTTAACAAATACAAACTATATAGACATAAAAATGTGATTTTTTTCAGGGACCCCCTGGACTGAAAGGAGGATCAGGACCCACTGGAGCCCCAGGAGCCATAGTGAGTTACATTGCATCTCTATTGTTAATATACAGAATGTGTTCTAACATCTAAATGTCTTTTACTTATTGATGAAAACACACCTCCTCAGTTTTATCTGAACACATAAAAATTCTGATGTCTTAAAGTAGTATTAGTATTTTTCAATCAGATTTACTTTTACTTTTGTCAGTAATTTTCACACAATTGTACTTCATGTCTGTAGGGGGCATCAGGTGAAAGGGGTCCACCTGGGGCAGCTGGAGCTATCGGACAGCCTGGTCGGGCCGGACCAATTGGTGGACCTGGACCAATGGGAGAGAAAGGAGAACCTGTAATTGCATCTGACACTTTTCTTCAGCGTTGCTTTAATTTGTGCTTCTTTTATTGTGTTTTCCCATTAAAATGTTATAATTAATTAAACATACAGCACAAATTGTATGGATGGACATACAACCATGGAGAAACATGTGGTTCATCTATTTTTAATAGTAGTACTAGTATTACTAACACACACCTTTCAAATGTGTGTAAATGTGTCCCAGGGAGAGAAAGGTCCCATTGGACCAGCAGGTCAGGATGGAGATCAGGGAGTTGTGGGGATGCCTGGAGCTACAGGCCCTGCGGGACCTCCAGGAGATGACGGGGATAAGGTAATCTGTGTTCCTGTGAGTCAGTGAAGCAGAGTGAGATTGTGTGTTTGTGCTGTCGAACTAAATTGTGTGTCCTTTGGTGCGTGTGTCCACAGGGAGAGCAAGGAGGACCCGGACAAAAAGGCAGCAAAGGAGACAAAGGGGAAGGAGTGAGTATGCAGCTGGAGACGTACTCTGAATCAACTGTACTCCATGTCTGATCGATCAATGTCCCTCTCTCCTTCAGGGTCCTCCAGGGCCCACTGGCACTCAAGGACCTGTAGGTCAGCCAGGACTCCCGGTGAGTTGGCTCTTAATAACTGAAAGACCTCAAATCAGTCTAATACATCAGTTCTGCACAGTTTTTGTTCGGACTGTTTTGGAGAAGTGTTGATTCATTAGCTTGCGCTGCTGTTGGACTATAGACCACTGAACTGTACAGAGGTTTTTACTTATCCTAGCTTGGTTCCTTTTGTTTGAGCGATATGCTGCATCATCTGTTGCAGAAACATCTCTTCTCTACACTCTGTATATTTCTCTCTCACTATCTTTGTCTTCGTCATTCATCCTCTCTGTGTTGTAGGGTATAGACGGACTGCCGGGCCCTCGGGGGCAGCAGGGTATGTACGGTCCAAAAGGAGATGAGGGACCCCGCGGCTTCAAAGGTGCCAAAGGACCAATAGGTTTACAGGTGAGATTTACAAACAGGTTAGTCCATTGAAATTGTGTCTTCTGAATAAATGGAGTGAACACTAAGCTCTGTATTGATCTTAACCTGTGTGCGTATCCTCAGGGCATGCCTGGCCTCCCAGGAGAAAAGGGGGAGAGTGGACACGTGGGACTAATGGTGAGCTAGTATCTTGTTTAAGTGGTCTGTCTATTGTTTGTTTGAGTCCTTTGTCTCATATATTTCTCCCACATCACATACCTGGTTTTAGGGTCCACCTGGGCAACAAGGTCCCACTGGTCCTCAAGGACCTACTGGAGGACAGGTAAGAAATACTTGTGTAACCTCATTCAGTCAAACACTTTTAATGCATGCTGAAGAAACTCTGTGATTTCCCTCCTGCACAGGGTCCGACTGGTCGAATAGGGATGATAGGACAAGCAGGTGTTGTTGGAGAGAAGGTAGAGAAACTGACATCTACATATTCTGGATGTATATTACCTCTGTAAGCATCTCTTCTGTGACTTTTCTACACTCACTATATTTCTCTCTTAGGGGGAGGATGGTGAGGCAGGTGACCCTGGACCGGTTGGATTGGCAGGAAAGCCTGTGAGTTTTGTCCTTTGTTTGGCATAACTTCAATAAAAAGAAAAACTGCTGGCACCATCTTTAATTTTAGGTTCCTCTGGGTTGTCTCTTAATCATTCACTCTGCTCCAACACAACTTTAGGGAGATAAAGGAGAGCAGGGGGAGAAGGGAGATACAGGCCTTCCAGGAGCAGCTGGTCCTCCAGGGCCCAGAGGTGCTCCAGGAGAGGACGGACCCAAGGGCAACGCTGTGAGAAACACTCAAAATGGCCAAATCAGTCACAACACTAAATCCACCTGGGTTAAAATACCCACATGTGGTGTTACTGTTGTGTTGTGGCTGATCGTACATTCTGTACAATACAAAGAGAGATCAAATACTATAATACACGATAACTATATGATAAACCTATATAATTACGGTTACGGTTGTGTTGTACCACAGCGTACTTTACTTTAACTTAATATCTGGAGAGCGGAGATAGATTTCAGTGTCGCAGAAACAGTAAACAAACTACAAATCTAGACAGCTAAATCCAGAAAAAAAATTTAGTTGGAGTCATGAAGCAGTTAGGCTAAAATTATATTTACTTCTTGATCTTGAAAAGCTGTAAAAAGCTGTTACAGTATGTGTAAATGACTTGACCTGATTTAATGATACATAACTTTGTTAAATCCAAGAAACCTAGCCATGCTCCTGCTAAAGCTAACTAGCTTAGCAGCTTTCAGTAACTCTTTTAGGTTTGGTTGAATTTTCTGTATTTGATTTGGTTAATTTGCCTGGAAGTCACATAAAATAGAGAATTTAATACATATATATTATAGACTGTAATATAGACATTAATCTTTAGGTAAATAATGAGGCTAAAAAGCATAAAATGAAGCTAATGTTTTCAGTTTGTCTTCATTGTTTCCTCAGGGTCCTATTGGCCTCACTGGGGACCTCGGACAACAGGGAGAGCCTGGACCCAATGTGAGTATCTGATTTTTTAAATCTTCCTTCCTTTTTCAATCCTCGTCTTTATCTTTAGTTAAAATTCATAGGGAAGCTTTGGAAGCATATTTTCCAACTAACAGCAGAGGCAAAAACAAAACATGTTCCTTCAATAGAAGACAGCATTTCTTAGCATTTCAACACTACTTTTCTCACTTGCATTGTACTTGCAAATATTTTGTATTTAATTTATATTTAAAGAAACAATCTGCAGTTTAATATAAATTCAGGCAAACAAATGTTATCATCAAATCAAGGACTAATACACAAAAAATTTATAATTACTGTATTTGGAAAGAAGACAAAGATCCTTGTTACTCTTTCATTCCTCAAAGCTCTTTAGCTCTTTAGATCCCACGATGGTGGAATGATCTACCAAACTATGCACCACCAGCTACATCACTAACAATATTAAAAAAACTGCTGAAAACTGAACTTTTCCACAACTTGATATGCACATAAATACATATATACATTACATTAAATACATTACAAAAGAAAAATGCACTTACATCTCATGAAACAGAGACACTTCAGATAGTGCTTTGCTATAAAGTTTTTCTTGACTATATGTAGATGTCAAATACACTGACTATACAGTATAAACAAGTTTAGTTTTTGTTTTGTTTTGGTCATGTGTTCGGTTCACTTTTTTAAAAACACATTTTTGTCAAGATTTATAAAAAAATTATGATAACCAAGACAGAGTGCACCTTGTAGTGGAGCTATGCATTATGCATTATGGCTTTCTTAAAGTTATGTGTGACTTGATTTATGTAACATCTTGGTTGTTTCTTTTTGATGTCTTGTGAGCTGATACAGTCTGTGCACCCTGAAATAGATCAATCACACAACCTACACAAACTTTTAAAAAGTTTTACCTTTAAAAGACCTTCAAGTTTATTTGTTGGTACTGTACACAATTAGAGTGATTGTCCTCAGTTCATCATTTCTTTCATTATCAGGGTGTGGATGGTTTGCCTGGGACTAAAGGAGACACTGGAGACCCTGGAAAATCTGTGAGCTCCTCTCCTTGACATCATACACTATACAGATGTGCTACAGATATAAATTGTTTAATTCATGAACATTAAAGACAACAGAAAGACATGTTAGTTGTTTCTTTAAATTTACCAGGGACCACCAGGACCAACAGGGGAACCTGGACCACCTGGACCTCCTGGGCGAAGGGTTTGTGTGTTTTTGAGTTTGTGTCAGTGCCTACGTGCACCTCTGATGCATTTATAATTCTCCTTTTCTGTTTCCTGTTATATTAAGTAAACAATTCAATGCTCTTCTCCTATTGGGTTGAAGTTGGATATTGAATAGTGAATGTTGAATAAAATTCTTACTGTAGTCTCTCAGGGTTTGTTTATATTTGTGTATTACTGCATCTGTATGACAGATTCGGGTTAAAAATGTTTTAAAAATGCTGTTCTTCAGGGCCACCTGGGGAAACCAGGGAAGGAAGGAAAGGAAGGCCTGAAAGGAGCGAAGGTGAGAATTATAAACAAGTCTTTACAGAATTACTTATAAATTCTCACAGCTCTTACAGCTCGCCCTGTTTCCCTTCTGTTTCAGGGTGCTCCTGGATTAGAGGGTTTCATAGGGAAAACGGGGCCTGTTGGTGCTCAAGGGAACCCTGGGAAGCCTGGCCCTCAAGGCTTAAGAGGAATCCCCGGTCCTGCTGTAAGATTATACCAGATTATAAGATTATAACAGGGCAACAAAATGAATCGGTGCAAGTTATTTAATTAATAGAAAGAGGATGGAGGTTGAGAAATTAGTCCTGTGTATGTGTCTTTCTCTCAGGGTGAGCAGGGTTTAAATGGACCACCAGGCCAGACTGGACCACCCGGTCCCATGGTAAGATGATGTCCTGTCTTTTGCCTTGAAACTGTTGGTGGGTTTGCAGGATGTCCACTTACCATCAATTACATCTCTGTTAGAGAAATAAATTAATATTTTTTATATTCACTGGCTGCATTTGAACTTTTTTTTAATCTAATTTGCTCAGGGTCCACCAGGGATACCTGGACTGAAGGGAGACCCTGGCAAGAAGGGAGATAAGGTGCGTCCATATGGTACACACATAAAGATTAAATCAGATCTTAACAGTGACTTAAATGTCATATGTAACATCTGCAGGGTCATGGTGGGCTCATAGGTCTGATAGGACCACCTGGAGACATTGGAGAGAAGGGCGACAGAGGACTGCCAGGAAACCAGGGGCTGCCCGGTGCAAAAGGAGATGAGGTCCTAAAAACATATACTCACACACACACACAAGCCTATCAAAGTTAACAACCTGTTCTCAGGTTGCATTAAGGCATGTGATGCTCCAGTTTCATTACAAAGTGATGGAAACTTTTAGAAATAGACTTTAAACAATGTGAATCTGTGACTGTACTTCATCGTTCCATCTCTCATCTCATGTTTTCTATCACTGATCTGAGAAGAAGACCCTTTTACTTTCTCATAGTTAGTGTGTTTGATGTCATGGAGCTGTGTCTTCTGAGTTTCAGTTCTGATGATCCACTGCTTGTACACCTCTGACCATGTACAGTATTAGTTTAAGCATGATTTAGCTAGCAGGTCCATACATTTTGCTGCCACAGGCTATAATTAGTCTTTATTACGATAATATTTAACTGGTGGCACCAGATTTAAATTGTAGTACTGAAACTGTAAAGTTATTCCCTGATTCCAAAAACAAGCACAACATCATGATATTGTATAAGAAAATAGTATACTTAAAGTTTATTTTAGTATACTACAAGTATACTTTAAGTATAGTAAGTGTACTTCTATGTACTTCTAGTATACTTGCTAGTATACTATTTTAATATTTCTTGGGAGTAAATTGGCCTTTTTAGTTTACCTCTAATAAGTACATAAAACGTATACTTCAAGTATACTTGCTCATTTTTTAGTTTAAAAGAAGTATACTAATAGTATACTTGAATGTACTTCTTTTTTGTAAGGGATGGCAAACATGGAGTCAATAATCCGCCATAAGGTTATTTATTGTTGTCTGTGAGAGGTTATAAATTGGGGATAATCCTACCTTAGTGGGATTATCAAGAACAAAGAGGATCTGTAAAACTAAAGATAGAAACAACAATATATTCTATACATAGGTATATAAACATGTACTTATAAACACACCATAAAATTAGATATGTATTTTTGTTTTTATTTAGTTATTAACAAGTGCCAAGTGCCACAGACACGGTAAAAGGTTTTGATAGACAAACTGAGGCATCGTTGGCTTTGGTCTGTAATTGCGCTTCATCAACAATAAGAATAATCTAAACTAATTCAAGCCTAATCCTTCACAGTCTCATGCTAACAAGCATCTGCTTGTAGTAGAGACTTCCAGCAGCATTCATTCTCTTTCATATTTTCTTTCTGTTGTGTTTAATATCAGGGTCCAGTTGGTCCAGCAGGTCCCCCTGGCCCTCCTGGCCCCTCGGGTCTATCTGTGAGTACACAGCACCATCTATTTATATGTGACCTGCACATGTAAAACTATTATTAGCACAGAGATTGCTGTAACGTCTTTCACTCTTTACCTCTCTCACAGGGTGCTATTGGTCAAAAGGGCTCTAAAGGAAACCAGGTGACTGATGATTAATGATTTATTGACTCAGTGCTATAAGTTTACACTACTGCCCAAAACAAGTCAAATGTACCTTTTATGTGTGTGTTTAGGGTCCAGTTGGCCCCAAGGGAGACAATGGGCCTGCAGGACCTCCAGGACCACCAGTGAGTTTTGTTTAACTGAACTTTAGTACATTTAGTACATATATATATAAACTGAAGAAAAGTCAAATCTGATACAATTCCGCACAGAATGTTAAAAACACACTGGACAACATTATTGGCACCCTTAATATTTGGGAGCACCCCCTTTGGAAAAAATAACTGAAATCTATCATTTCTTACCTCTCTACTGGAATTTTGGACCACTCTTTTTTTGCAAACTGCTCCAGGTCATTCAGATGTGAAGGATGCCTTCTCCCAACTGCTGTTGTCAGACCTCTCCACAGGTGTTCTGTGGGATTCATGGACTCATAGCTGGCCATTTCAGAACTTTCCAGCACTTTGTGTGTAACCATTTCTGAGTGCTTTGAAGTGTGTTTAGGGTCATTGTCTGTGACCTTTGGTGGAGATGCAGCTTTCTTACACTGGCCACTACGCTGCGCCCCAAAATTCTTTGGTAATCATCAGATCTCACACAGTCAAGGCATCCAGTGCCAGAAGCAGCAAAGCAACCCCAAAACATCTTCGAACCTCCACCATGTTTGACTGTAGGGATTGTGTTCTTTTCTTTGAAGGCCTCATTTCTTTTTCTGTAAACAGTGCCATGATGTCCTTTACCAAAAAGCTCTACTTTTGTCTCATCTGTCCACAGTACGTTCTCCCAAGTTTTGGCAAACTCCAGTCTCCAGTTTTATGTCTTTGTGTCAGCAGTGGTGTCCTCCTGGGTCTCTACCATAGCGTTCCTTTTAATTCAGATGGTGACGGATAGTGCAAGCTGACACTGTTACTGTTGTACCTTGTGTCTGCAGATCAGCTTGAATTTGCTTTGAAGTTAATCAGGGTTCTTTATCCGCCATACAAACAATCCTTCTTTGTAATTTTTCATTAGTTTTGTTCTTCCGTTCACATCCAGGCTTTAAACCTCTTGATGATATTGTGCACAGTGGACACAGGAACATTAAGATCTCTGAAGATGGACTTGTAGCCTTGAGATTGTCCATATTTTTCCACATTTTTTTCTCTCAAATCCACAGACAACTCTTTACACTTCTTTCTCTTCTCCATGCTCAGTGTGACACACAACACAAAGGTTGAGTCAACTTTTCTCCATTTTAACTGGTTGCAAGTGTGATTACTATATTGCTTGCCACAGGTGTCTCTAAATACAAATTACAGCAGCCTCACATGCTTCAAAAGCAATTATTTTTTACAATTTTTACAAGATGACAATACTTTTGTCCAGTCCATTTTTGAGTTCTGTGTGAATTTTTTTTATCAAGTTTGACTTTTCTTCTGTTTTTTTGTGTTGTTCCAGTGCAAACAACAACAATAAGCACATGAACACCAGAACATTTGCAATTGGGACAATTTTCTGAGAGAAGGGTTGCATTTGCAAGGACGCTGAAATTTTTGTCCACGACTGTATATAAATATATGTGTATGTATGTCTGACTTCACTAATTT
>OMLM01013999.1:17386-28657 GCA_900302695.1 Helostoma temminkii | reverse complement strand
TTTCATTCTCTTTCTTTCTCACCTTTTTCATATGTATCTCTCCTCTCCTCTCCTCTCCTCTCCTCTCCTCTCCTCTCCTCTCCTCAGGGACTGCCAGCAGATAGAGTAGTCCCTCTGCCAGAGCGAGGAAGGAGAAGGAGAACCCAGACCTTGGTCGATGGTGCTGCATTTGAAGAGGAGGAGGATGCAGTTGATAGACAGGACGAAGAATGGATGCAAGGGGACCAGGCAGAGCAGAATGGTTCGATGAAGGTGAAAGATGGTCAAGGCATGGAGGAAGTGTTTGCATCGCTGTCATCTATGAAAGTGGAGGTGGAGGGCCTGCGTAACCCTCACGGGACGTACCACAGCCCTGCTCGCACATGCAAGGAGCTCTTTCTCCTCCACCCAGAGCTGCCCAATGGTACTTTTAGTTTATTGCCCTCAGTCTGCCTGCATGTCTAGACTCATTTTCTTTTTCCAGCTCTGTGTGTGTTCTCTTCTCCATCTCAAATCAACTGCATTGTTTTTGGTGTTCTTATTATTACTGTACTATTAGAGTTGTGTTTTTTGGCCTCTCTGCCCTCCTCTCACTGTTTCTCTCTCTCCAGGCGAGTACTGGATAGATCCCAACCAGGGTTGCCATAGAGACTCCTTCAAGGTGTTTTGTAACTTCACTGCACAGGGAGAGACGTGTCTGTATCCTGACAAGAAGTTTCAGTCGGTTAGTTTGATGAAGAATTACACAGAGTTTTAAAGCTGCTTTCAAAATAAACTGTTCAAAACCATCAGGAGCCTTTGCCAAGAGATGACTGATTTATAGAGAGGTTAAATATAATTTAATAATTGTCGATTCTGTGAACTTGACCTTTGTTTGTTTGCCACCAGGTGAAGTTAGCAGCCTGGAAAGGAGAAAAGCCTGGCACCTGGTACAGCAAATTCAGGAAAGGAAAACAGGTATAGTGTAATGGATTTACACACTGTGGGTGTGAGTGTGTTTTTGTTTGGTGTTTCTATGCAGCACTTTTTAGAAAAAGAAATTCCAATTATAAACACTAAAGCAAATGTGGGATATGTTTGGTGAAATGCCAGTTAGAAGCATTTGTCAGCTTTAAAGATGCTCCTCATTTTATTAAGTGCCTTTTCAAAACAGCTTTTGGCAGACACTGTTATCTGCTTAGTGTCTGCTGAGTTTTTATAATGAAGGCAAAACCATCAAATCAACTGAAGTTGCTCATTTGGCAGTGATGGGCAGACCAGAAGTGCAGGAGCTGCTACAGACAATACCACAACAAAGTTTTCTTATTTGCTAAGAAGCCTCGGTTAAAACAGATTTTTGGAACAGACAATCTATCAAGGGGACATTGATTAGGTATTTTCTGCTTCATCTTAAGCCTATGTTGTTAACATCAGTGGTGGTACGTTCAGCTCACCTGGTTATTCCATAAAAAATAAGCTTTCTTCAAATGTAGGATGTCTGTGAAGGTTTAGTTCTTGTGAAAGCTAAACAAACATTAGTGTCACTAAAATTATATCGGCGTGTCAAGAAGACAAAGACTGATAGTTAGAATTTTTCTTATAATGACAAGTGTAAAAAATAAAAACGTATAGGAATACTGTAACTTTCGATGGCATAATTTGGCTTTTTGAAGCTGAGACTTCTTAGCAAATAAAGTTAAATACATTTTTTTTCATTTTCAGCCAAACTACCAGCATGGTGACATGACTTTTTGAGCCAGCAGGTTGACATTTTTAGCTTTTAGTGAAACATCTTGACAACTATAGGATAGACTTCTCTGAAATCTAGAGCAGGTCTCTCTGGTGCTCAGGGAATTAATCCTAGTGTCTTTAGACATGCTTTGACTTTTCCTCTAGTGTCTCCAGTATGACATTTTTGTTTTAGGTGAAATATCTCGACTGTTGGGTGAATTACCATTTAATATAGTACAAACGCTGATGTTCCCCTCAGCATTTTATCTTTAGGGATCCCATGATGCCAGTTTAGGAGACAAGTATATATTTAAATCGTGTTGCTCAATATGTTGGTTGGGGGATACTGTTGGGAGATATCAGAGCTAAAGCATTGTCTTTTCAGTGTAATAAAATTTCCTAGTGATAATCTGGTGGACAGATAATATCAACCTTTTACATAACTGAATATTTTTTCCCGGCCTAAAGCTGCTTCCCCTTAAACTATTCTTATATGTACTGGATCATAAGGTTTTTCCAATGTGTTCTGCAGTTTTCCTACTCAGGGTCAGATGGCATGCCAGTCCACATCGTCCAGTTAACATTCCTAAAGCTGCTGAGCGCCACAGTCAAGCAGACCTTCACCTACCACTGCCTCAACTCCGCCGCCTGGCTGCACACCGCCTCCCTCAGCCACGAACATGCACTGCGCTTCAGAGGCAGCAACGGCGAGGAGCTGACACACGAGAACGCGCATTACATCACTGCGCTGTATGACGGGTGTCAGGTGAGTCATACACACGTGTATTCCCTGCAACTATAAACGCCGACACCTGTTTTCTCATTGTGTTTCTCTGTTTCACGCAGACGCGGTCAGGGCAGGAGAGGACGGTGCTGGAATTTGACGCTCCGCTGTCGACCGCGCTCCCACTCATCGACGTAGCTGTGTCCGATTTTGGAAATGGGAATCAGAAATTTGGTTTCCAAGTTGGCCCAGTTTGCTATAACGGTTAACTAACCCGGGGCAAACTTAGAACAAGAGTAATTTAGTAGGAAAAAGAGCCATGGACACTTTTTACATGCAGGGAGAAAACTACATTCAAGACTTGTCTAGTGCCACATATTTATAAATAGATTTAACTACATCAGTGTTCTGTCATCTAAACATTTGTTCTTTTATACACTCATTCATTCGTTCAGGCTCATTAATCCATACGTGTCTCGCAGCTGACTCACATATCATGTTTTCAGAGAAAACTATCAGTTACACATACTGTATTTTTTATCATTCCTTTTAGGAGTGAGTGGTGCTTTTCGCTGTTTCATCCATGTCTGTTCATACAAATATCCGATAATCAATAATCACAGATCTTTGCACTCAGTTCCCAACTATAAGTAATCATACACGTCCTTAAACATTATCAGTGAATCATCTTCACAAATACTAAAACACATATTTCAGCAGGATTCACCCATCATGTTGTCCTGTGTTGTCAAACCTCATTTGTTGTGTTGTTTTTGTTTGTTGTTTTAATTGTGTTGTTATGATTATCTTGTTATGTGATGTATATTGTAGTGTAAGTCGTCACAGTGCTATTATGTTGCGGAGTACACTTCTTTGTAAAAGGGAACAGGGGCAGTGCATTTTTTATATTGTGAAGCCATGTTTTATATATTTTTTGAATATAACAAATCAAACTGATACATGATTTCTGTGGGGAAGTAACATTTTAATAAAAGTACATGATGTACATTTAAGTTAATATGATGAGATTTAGCTTTATTGAATTCATCTGCTAGAAAATGCCCACTGACAACTGATGAAGACTCTTTTCTAACAAGGGAAGCTCTGTTTAGGTGGTTCCAGAGTGCTTGATGCCCAAATATAACGCATATCAAAAACATTTTTTAGAAAAAACTGTTGGTTGTGTGGTAAGTTGGTTAATCAGTTCATCTCTTTGCTCCAGAAATGTCATGAAATGTTGGTACATGTCCCCAGTGATGAAAAATATTGATACTGACTTTTAGTGTCACTGTGGGACTAACAATGAGGTTTCTGGGCTCAACTGCTTGTAGATGGATCGCCTTGTGTGTTGGCATAGATGCAGAGCTGTGAAAAAGTATTTGCCACCTTCCTGATTTATTTATTTTTTTTGCATATTTGTGACACTAAAATGATTCAGATCATCAAACAAGTTTTAATATTACACAGAGATAACCAGAGTAAATACAAAATGCAGTTTTTAAGTGATGATTTCATTAAAAAAAAAAAAGATGTCCAAACCTGCCTGGCCAATGTGAAAAAGTAATTAACCTAATAACTGGTTGTGCCACCCTTCACATTGCTGTGGAGGAATTTTGGTCCACTCTTACTCGCAGTATTGTTTTAAATAAGCCACCTTGAATGGTTTTCAAGCATGAACAGCATGTTTCTCTCAATCGGATTTAAGTCTGGACTTTGACTAGGCCACAACAAAACATTAATTCAGCCATTACAGGTTATTGTCCTGCTGAATAACCCAAGTGCACTTGGTTGTTATGAACTGATGGCCAGAAATTCTTCTTCAGGGTTTTCTGGTAAAGCACAGAATTCATGGTTCCATCAATTATGGCGAGTCTTCCTGAAGCTGAAAAGCAGCCCCAGACCATCACTCTACCACTACCATGTTTGACTGTTGATGTGATGTTATGCTGTGTTAGTTGTATGCCAGATGTAACATGACGCACACCAATATTTGCCCAACAGTCCTGGAGATAGTCAAGATGTTGCCAGATGAGCCTTTGTGTTCTTTTTGGTCAGCAGTAGTCTTCGCCTTGGAACTCTTTCATGGAAGCTATTTTTGCCCAGTCTCTTTGTTATTGTTGAATCATGAACACTTTACTGAAGCCAGTGAGGCCTGCAGTTGCAGTTTAGATGTTGTTCCATTATGGCCACCTGAATGAGTCGTCTTTGTGCTTAATTGACCTATTTAATGGGTCTTTTTGTCCCTTAATAAATCTAAAAACTGCATTTTGTATTTACTTTTACATTTGTTTGAAAATCTGAATGTTTAAGTGTGACAGATATGACACAAAATTAAATAAAAAAATCGAGAAGATGGCAAATAATTTTTCACAGCACTATATGCATGTCTCAGAACATCCTGTTGACTGTAGCGACCTCCTGATCCTCCAGGAGGCTGATATTTGTGCTTTACATAAAATGTCCTCGTATATGAAATTTGTCATGAGATTCCATCATCCTGAATTCCTAATAATAATAATAATAACTTCGATGTCAACTTTATATATAGCACCATCAGGAGGTCAAATTTCTATTTGTGCAATGCTAATACCAGTAAAACTAATACAACCCCCACAGACTGCTGCAATATGTTGTTGAATGTCACAGAGCCACAGTGACTGTCGAATTGTCTTTGCAGTATTGTTCCTAATATTCAGATATAGTTTTATAGATAATTATGGGGTGCTACATATTACACATGTAAATTAAAAGCCATTTTCAAAGCGTAAATAGTGCTACACTTATCCTATTCGATCAGATAGACAGGTTGAGGCCAATCCATTGAATGTCCTGTAACTGTCACGTCTACAATCATACTGCAAACCATGATTTAATACATTCAATGGGCTCTAAGTTGCAGTTAAAAATCCACTGCGTTTGAACCTACTCCAAAGAGTTTTTGGAAGAGAATAACATTAATAACTGTCTTTTGTTCTGCCAGCATTGAAAATAACTGTCATTATTTTAAAATTACAAAAAAAAAAAAAAAAAAAAACTTCTCTTTTGAGTCAAAGGTGATTCTTATATTTCAGGCAGAGTGTTGGCTTTGAGTTGACAGTCCAGGTTTATCATTAATTTAAATGTATAGATTTATAATATTATGGGGTTGTGTGTGCGAAGTGTGCTAGTATTTTGTATTCAGCACTCTGCCGAATAAGCATGCATCATTCATGTCTCTCTCTCCCAGTCTTCCCTCATTCAGCCTTTTTGTTGACCCTCATCCCGCTTCAGTTTTCTCCATCTCATGACATCTGCAGTACAGCTAACAGAGACATTTCCAACGCAGATAAATGTTTAATGAGAGGAACCAAATGAACACGGCTCATCCAGGAAAGTTTAGCTCCCAATTTTCAGCAATGAAATATAGATGACGTGACATTAAAGTCAGTCACATTGTGTTTAACTGCACCCAGTGTCGGGGCTTCTGTGGGAACCTGCATTTGAGCTTCAACCCAACGTTTTCAGGAAACTGTAGGCCCAGCACTGTTTAATATTTTACTGCTTTTCGGTTTTTAGGTTTTCGTGCAATGAAAACTACAGAGAAAAGTGAAAGGAAGGAGCTCTTTATCTGCTTTAAGCAGTAGTTGTACTTAATTAATTTCTTTACAATTATAAGCTACTTAAAGTTAGAAAATTGGCCATTTTTAAGCTTTTACCAGAGTAATATAATTTTTTTTTTGTTAAATATTCAAGTTTTTACATTTTACCCCACTGCATTTATTTGACAGCTTTAGTTGCACATGCAGATTTTTATTACAATATATAATCAACTAATATATTATGCTGTATTATTAGAGATTAAACCACTGAGCAGTACATAAAGTGGTGAAAATTAACCTTATTAGCTGTTTACACATTAATTCATCAGTAATGAACATGCAATGATACATGTTGGTCTGCCTAATGAGTACTTTTACCTTTGCCACTGATGCTAATTATTTTCTTTATTTAAAATTTGAAAGAATAATTTTGGCAACTATGTGGTTTCAATTTTTTCCCAGCCATAAGTGGAACATGTAACTTATGCTACCATGCTAATCATGTATTAATTACGCTAATAACTAGCATGCGTTGCTACCGCTAAACAGTTGGCATGTTCAGCTCCTGAAGTTAAGCTGATGGATGGACAACTTCGTGTCAAAAAACCTGACACAACATATAAAAAAATTAACAGCAGTGTTGGAAGAAGAAGCATTGACGTTCCTCAGATACTTTACGTACTATATGTTAAAGTAAAAGTACTCTTTTACATTCCAGATAAAGACATTAGCTACCGTTGGTTAGCTAGGCTAATTAACATTTTATAGCGTTAGCTTAACGTTTAGCGTTAGCAACTTAGCTTAGGTCAATAGGAGCAATAGGGATGTACTTTAACTGTCTTTATGCATCCTTGACAGTAATATGAAATACTGACAGTAGTTACTGAAAGTACTGAAGACATTAAAACATCATTAAACGCCATTAAACGTCATTAAAATAACACTCAAAATGTGCAGTATTACTCTTGACCTTTAGCTGCAGCTAACTAGATGGATGAGAAAAGGCTCATTTTACTGTGAACAAAAACAATTGATTATTTTAGTAATGGATTACGTAATTTCCCAATTAATCAACCAATAACTAACAACTGATAACTAAAGCCAAAACCTACTATTCTTGTTTTGAAAGTAATTTAGTGTTAATGTTAGGTTATGGAAGTTTCTAAGTTAGCTAGCTGGGTAGTATTCAAATTGCAGTACTGCAGTACACAGTATCTGAATGTCAGAATGGGTATATATATTTAGTCAATTTTTATGTTTATCTAATAAATGAGCAATGTACCCTGAAAGGTAGGTTACTATACATGAAGAGTTTTCTTCTCTTATACATCAGTTTTTAGCTGATAGACTTACACCACACAATACAGCCACTGACTGACGCCTCAGACCAATATGTCTGTATTTATGTTTTTCATTACACCTCAGTATTTTTTTACAGGTGTCTAGAGCACCGAGTACTGTAATCTGACACTGAATGCTCAGATTTCTTTGATGGACAGTTGCTACTTTTAGACATTATCTAGCCAGGCTTATAGTTCATGTAACACTTTTGGAAAATTTGGCATCTTTTGAGAAATGAGGAAAATGGTTTAGTACAAAATGTTTTTTATATTCTTGAAATACTGTTTTGATATTTGTACTGAGTCACTGCCATCACATAATTTAGGGATGAAAGTAATTCTCATTATCAGTTAATCAAAACACACGGAAATGTGGCCTGTTTTGTTTGGCCGGCAGATCAAAACAAAAATAATGGTTTTATTATCACATTATCACAAGAAATAGAAAAGCACAAATTCTCACTGTTAATGGGTTGAACTAGGAACTGTTTGATATTTTTCTGCTACAAAAATCCCTTCAGCTTTAAATGTGTTAATAATATATATAAAATCTCCAGTAAGTTTTCTGTCAGGCTCATTGTTAAAAATGCTCAAATGTTACCCAGACACATCTTTTATATTTCAGATGCATTCATTCTGCACTAGTTCTATACCATAACCTTACGAGTGCTGTCTCACATGCAATCTGTCACTCACAAGTGCACCCACGCTACCATTAACTGTGTATCTAGTCTCCATGTGGACGTAACAGATCATCCTTCCCTACGCCCCCTCTTTCACCTTCTCCAAGACAGTTGTCCTCCCCAGTTGGTGCCTGACTGACTCTCTTCATCATGCAGCCCACTCCAGGACTGTGTTTTTTTTCCACACCAGGGGGGAATTCAATTCCTCCAGTTCAGCCTGAACAGTAGTCCATGTCCCTGAAGCTAAACAAGGGGGTTGTACAGTTCCCACTTGAACCCGAAGTGGACTTGGAGTGAACTAAGTGCCCTGCAAGGTCACAGCTTGTGTTTTTTTATGCCTGGGCTGAGCCAAAGCTGGATCAATACCAGGACCTGAAGGAGAGAGAAGAATGGTGATGGGTTCACCTGAAGTCCTCGGGGCGCTGCAGCTGCTGTTTACGCTCGGCTCATGTAAGGTAAGAAGACTGTGCACCTTCCTTCAGTTCACATGCCACTCACAGTCTTTTCCAGCTGTACAGATGTAGTTCAGAGAGGAAGTCGGAGGACTAATTTATTATCCTAAGGAAAGCTAAAGTCTGTCTAGCTCTGAGCATCTGTGCTTTGTGTACAGAAAAAAAAGCTTAGATTAGTTATGTTCACTTTGGCAAACTGTGTGTAATGCTTCCCATATTTAAAACAGTTTTAATCAGTTTACATTCACTCTCCAAAAACACGTCTTGTTGACAGTTTTGATTTGCTCTTACCCCAGATTGTGCTCAGGATTTTCAGGACTGCGTCCAAAAAAAAAAAAAAAGAAGAAATGATTCAGGAATCCACAGCTTAAAAAGGACTTGATGAATATGATATTTGCTACCAGAAGAATTCAGGCCAGCATCTTCACAGTCTTCCTTCTAGTTACTCCTAAAATCACATTATTATTAATTTATTTTACCGAGTTTTGCCTTCAGAGAAGTCACCATCCTCTGTACGTTTTATTGTTGGACCTCTTCTTCTTCTGCCTCGTTGATTCGGCTGAGTGATTAGGTTTTTACTCTTCTTCTCATCACTTGTCCTGAGATGTATTTTTTCAAATTTGCTTTTCCTAGAAATGCATAGAGTGAGCTACCTGAGTCAGTGACCACAAATACCCTAAAGGTGTTTACACTACTCAGTTGTCATGTCAGCTCAGTTGTGCCCCTCCATCTCCTGATGACCGCGTTACCCCTAAGTGCTGCCGATTATGAAATATTCAAGCCAGCCCAGAGTATTCACTGAAGGCCGTTTTATGTATAATCCATGTGTATCATGGGGGCTCTTTACTGCAGAAAAGGAAGGCATGAGCATGTAACTGCTGATGAGAACGAAGGCACGATAAAAAATTCAGTGTTGGTTTGTTAAATTGTTGGCACAGAATCACTCCAGGCAGAAACCACAGAGCAGCAGGAGTTTTTCTGTAGTTGTGTTGCAGTCAAGAGAAGCCTCTCACACACCAGCTATTAATATCACTGCTTTGTAGGAGATCTTGGACAGCACTGATTGTTTTTATTCTCTTAGCACTTATATATTGCCATGTTTTATTGTAAGTGATTTACGTGGATTGACATGTTGCCATAATATAAAATACAAAAGCTGTCCATACAGTGTGCTCTGTATGTATGTGATTTAACACAGCTCTACCTAATCTCTACCTAAATCACAGGTACACTTATTTGAATTTCCTTAATCCTTAGCAGGTTTCATATCAGTTTGTTCATTCAGAAGTAATAAACGTCACTATGTAGGATGACACGCTGTTGTTATTTAGTGTAGTAGCAATGGCTTACAGTCATTTCCATATTGTGTTGCCAAACACAGTTTATAGCAAAAGGAAGAATCCTTCCTAAATTATAAATCTTTCTGCCAGTTATTTAGGCAATAAATAATTTTCCTTAGAAAACAGTGACAAATGCCTGTTCAAGGTGATCTTCAAAGAAAAGTTACAAACAAAAACATCAAATGTTCACTGAAGCTGGAGCCACATTTCTTTTTTCCTTAATTGATCAGATTAATCAGAATTATTAACTTCAGTATAAGGTTTTCCACTTTAACTCTCAGCTTTCAAAGTTATTTCTCATGTGTCACATTAGTGCTGCAACTAATGATTATTTTCCTTTTGGTTTAATATGATGATTACTATTTTGATTTATTATTTAGTCAGTATTGGGGAAAAAGTCTTCACTGCTTGTCTTGTTTTGTCCAACAGTTTAGCAGCGAGATTCTCTCATTTAAGACGTTGGAAAATTACAAACATCAAAATAGTTACATTTTTCAGTCAATGTGAAACTCAAACTAGAGCCAACATGAAACTCAGTGTGTCACCCAGCCCTCACTCTCTCTTCTGTTGCTAGCCACATGCTCAACCCTTCACGGCCTGTTGGGTATTAGTTATTGATGATAATAAAATGAATAGGAAACTACATAACTGTTGAATTGTTGTGATTGACGAGATGGTGGAGCTTTGGTCAAAAATATCCTGGCACTGCTGCCACGCTGTTACTGCATATGAGTCAGTCTCCACAGGAGGCTTCAACAGCCTCTCTACACTTCAGGAGCATATTTACACAACACATATTTGGAAAAGTAGCTTAATTAACTTGTTGTTTAAGCTAAATAAAATAAAATAGAAGACAGTGACAGTGTGCAGACCAGAAAACAAATCATATTTTGTTTTGTGATATTCTCCCACCATGCAAAGAACATGGAGGATAAGCAGTTTAATATGCTTTATTTGCAGTATAAAAAAATTATACCAAAACAATTACTAAACAGTACTGTATAAAATTAGCATGTCATATGGAAGTGGGATGTGCTCCTGCACTGTGCCAGTTTTACCAAGCAGCTCCCTTTCATCTGCAGACCCTATGCAGGTAGATACAAACATCACATACAGAGAAGTGCTACTTTGGCTGGATTTTATTTTGGGAGATTGTTGCTTCCATGGAAACAGACACAGATCAAATAAAGCATCTTCTGAACATCTTGTACCGTCTCTCAAGTTTTGATCAAACTTGGCATGAAGCAGCCTGCAGGCAGAGTTTGATGTTGGGAGGCAGCCGTGACCACATGGTGGCAGTGTTGCATCACCTTGATGGTACGTGTGAAGCACAAATACACAGTCTGACACACACACACACACACACACACACACACACACACACACACACAGAGTGTATAATGTCAAACTGAGCACAGCATGACAGGTCACATTGTTTCTCCAAGTAGTCAGTGAAATGAGTGAC
>OMLM01013999.1:0-17366 GCA_900302695.1 Helostoma temminkii | reverse complement strand
GCCGTGACCACATGGTGGCAGTGTTGCATCACCTTGATGGTACGTGTGAAGCACAAATACACAGTCTGACACACACACACACACACACACACACACACACACACACACACACAGGCAGAGACAAGGAACAGGTCAATCTGGAGAACTGTGCTTTCATGTAGGCGTTTGCATTTAATCAATATAAAGGAAATGAGGGAAACAATGGACAGAGGAGAAAGAAAGGAATGTATTAACTGCGCTGAAGATGAAAAGGGAGAATTAGGGGGCAGGGACAGTAGAACAAAAAGAGTATGGGTATGACAAGAAACAGAAAAGCAAGAAAAGAGGATAATTGTTGAGTGGGATTAACATTTTATGTCCTCCACTTGTTAATTTAGGAAGATACTGTTGAAGAGGAGGTGCTCATTTTGTGAAAAGTTGAGAGAATAAATGAGAGCATGAGTGAGTAGAGATGGAGGAGTGTGACAGAGATAGAGAGAGAGAGAGAGAGAGGGAGGCAGGGTGGAGTGCGGGAGAGGCAGAGAGTGGATAAATGAGAGAGCAGCGCTGGCTCAGCCACAGCGTCTTACTGTGAGGCGAAGGAAGGAGTCCAGGAAACACATACAGCTGAGTAGGCCCGAACCAGCTGTGTCCAGGAGCATCTCCTGCAGCCTGAGCTGGATGTTCGGACTTGGTGTGTTTTCATATGGAGGCATCTGGAGTAGCTCTTGCTCCAGGATTTATTCTCTAACCCGCAGCAGTGTAGGAACGTGGACTTCAGCACTGGGACGACTCCGGAGGTGGTTTTATCAGAAAACACTGACTGGATCCTTGAGCTGAAAACTGTTGAGTGAACACAACGTTCTACCTGTAGCATCATGTTGTGCACCTGCTGTTGTTAGCATGACTGCTGTCAACAGTTTTGACTGCATGTGAGAACCAGTCAGAGTTTGTTTTTGCGTGTGTGGATGTGTGTGTGTCAGGATGAGTGTTCCCATGTTAAAGATTGGCGCGGTGCTCAGCACCATGGCTATGGTAACTAACTGGATGTCCCAGACTCTGCCATCGCTGGTCGGGCTCAACGGAACCGTCATCTCCTCTGAGGGCACACATGAGCGGATTGTCAGTGTATGTATACTAAATATATACTATATAGACACACAGAAAATGTACTGTATGAAGAGTTATTTTATCGAACAAAAAGTCTTTTTCATTACAAAAAGTTGGTCTTTTATATTCTTAAAATCTGTATTCAGTCAATTAAAAAGTATAATTTAAAAATGTCTACAACTAAGCTATTCTGTACGAATTACACCAACTCTCTACAGTTGCATGATTTCTCTCTAATTGTTAATGCTTTGTATTTGTTATGATAGTGTAAATTTATGCTTTTTAATTACGGCTAAACACCACACACATCTGACCTCTGAGCAGAAAATTGATACGTCAGGAACATTTAGCATCCAACCGTCAGATATTTGATCTGTTCGCTGAGAGAAAATAGAGCAAAGCAGGTACAGAAATAGAAAAGGCGCTCAGAAGAACAGATTTGGAACAAAAAAAGAAAAGAAAAGACAGCACAGCGGGTGGCAAACACAAAGAATAAAAAGCAACAATAAATAAATAAATAACCTATTCTGCTAATGTGACTCACAAAGAACACATACAGCATGTGCGCACTGCTACACACAAACACACACACACATTAGGGGTAATGGGATTGCTCTCTGTCTGACTTGCTGGAGTGATATTTCTCCTGGGGAAGACTGACTCACCCGTGGGACAGCCAGCGATTTGTTGCCTTAGCAACACCCTGGCAACGTCAGACATGTATATGCTGGACCACTGCACATACATGTCTCCTAACTCTTACGTGTACTGTGTGTGTTGGCGTGGGCTTCAGCTTTTCGTGATTTAGCTTTTTGGCTTGAGAGGCAGCTCACAGCTGCTATATGCTGGTACTTTGCAAGTTCAGCAAAGTGCATGCAGTCTCGTGACGTGGACGCCTACACACAACCACAGACACACACCAGAACTGGCTGAGCACAGATGGAGATGTTAGAGGTGCAGTGTTGCTACTTCGGAGGACAATAGAAACCCATGAAACCTTAAGCTCTTTCATATTTGTTCCTTCAACAACATCCCTCATGCTCCCAGTGGGTTAGTTTGAATCGATTTTAAACTCTTAACAATATATCAAGGACACTGTTAAAATATTTGTATGAAGTGGAACAGTATATTGATTAAGTTTGGTTAATATCTTAGTTGCTATCGTTACTATCATCTCTTTATCAAACATCCCCTAGAAACAACGTTAGACGTTTGTATAAACTCAGAATAGTGGGTCACTAAACTCTCTGTTGTAATTTAATTTTAATTTAATTTAAACTCTCAAATCTCAGCGAAGGATTTAGACAAATTGGAGAGGCTCGCAGGATAAAGTAACATCTTGACTGTCTGACTCGGATATTTGCATTCTCAAATGCAGCTCACTCTGGCTAATGGTAGCTAGGAGACTGGTCATGGAGGTCTACATTGCGAGTGACATAGAAACAGGATGGGAGGGACAAGGAGCGAAGTTGTGGCTGTAATCTTTAGTTTGTTTTGGTTCATCGAAAGCCATATGAAATTAGTTATGTAACCAATTATCCAATACTCTAATTATCTGTTTGAGCCATTTAGCCAATACATCTAGCTAATGATCAACCTTTTTATCCATGACATTTTCCGTCCAACAGATTATCCAGTGCTTTAGCAAGTCATTTTAACTATTTAGCAATTACATCTATTTTTTTTCTATTTGATAGTACTCTCTGGTTGAGAATCCGTGGGCTGAATGAAATCACTTAGACATTTAAAATTATTTGCAAAAATAAGGTTTTATGCACTTTTTTTTGTCTTTATATGTTACTAGCACAGCTACACTTACTGTCTCTTCCTCCGTCTGTTGAATTCCTGCAGGAATTTAGCTCTGTTAGCTCAGAACTCTCTCTCTATTTGCACTGATCACAATCAACTGAGCTGCCTGAGCAGATTTTTATCATTTTTCCCTTACGTGAAATGGGCCCTTAGGTGCCGTATGTCCTGCTCTGTTTAATTACATTGAGCGGTAGGCACAACCAGTGCTTATATTACTCATCCCATTCACGTTCTCCTCTTTTAACCCTCCCTCTCCCAGTCAGTTTTATTGCAAATGGGACTTCAAGGTTACCGCACCAAACCAAGCAGATTGATTTATCAGATGTTCTCCTCCAGGCTTCCATCTCCTCTCCCAATACTTCCTCTCATGCCTCTATCCTCCAAGCTTCCTTCTCTGTCATTATTCAGGGTTTGTAGGGCATTACTGTGACAGGCTGGTGTGTGTTAGTTTGAGCTCAGCTCTGCCTTTACATTGTTCTAAAATGTTACCACTAAGTAGGTCAAACTGAAGACCTCTTTAAATCTCAACAAAATGAGCTCATTATTTCACGTGGTCTCTAATTTAATATGTGGGTACTTTGGTCCAAACTTTCAGACCCCAGGGAACCATTGCTGTCACCTCAGCACTACCTAATGAGGTCCCAAATAACCTAAAAAATTAAAAAAAGAAACGTGTCAGTGTATAACACCTGAGGTGGTATTTAAAACAAGTAATAAGTCCATGTGTGGTTGTGTGCTGCAGCCTTGAAGTCACCTCAAAAAATGCTAATCATTCATAAAGTATTTGCTCTAGGTTTTATAGATTTATTTGAAAAATTGATGGATTATGTGGGAGCAAATTATGACTAAAAATATCTCACTCTTGGAGGCAACTGAGGACCTGAACTACAGAAATGTACGTGCTTCTGTGTGCACAATTTTGAAATTGAAATACTGCTAAACTTATTGAATTGAAACATTTTACATTGCAAACCAATTATTTGAATTAATGCAGTGTGAATACACCTCTTTGCAAACCTGATGTGAAGATGGTGTGAAGAACAATAGGAAAGGAAAGAGGAATTAAAAAGTGTAAGTTTAAGTGTAAAAATCAATGCATAACTTTGCCATGTCGAGTTTATGTACCTTTACCTGCTGTTTCACTGACGTTTGTTGAGTGTTTTTGGTTTATCGTGGCTAACGAACTGCTTTCTTATGGTTTCCTTGTGCACATACGTGTAATTATTATGCATTGGATGTAAGAAATAGTGTCATCTGCAGTTCACAATCATTTCAGTAGTCTCTCACTCACCACCCCCATAGTGATTTATCGTCATGATGACAAATCCCAACATCAGTGACAGCCATAGCTTAAAAACTCTTTCTCTCTCTCAGGTCAACACCAGCTCTGACCTCTGGCGCTCTAGTTTTTAGTTTCTAGTTTTTTAGTTGATATGATACAAACTTGATACGATAAGGAAACGATAATTGGACATTTCCTAAAAATAGCAATTCAGTGTAGCTTTGACTCTTTGATTGTGGTGATTTCACTGCAGCATTTAGGTTAACAAACATACAACCAAAGCTACAGAACGTGCTCTGTCACATACAGTATGTAAAACGTGCACCGCTCTTCTCTTACATTTATGGAAGACACATTTATGGATCCTGCTGCTCTGTAACGACCACAGCTGTTTAATAGGGTCCAATTAAATCAGCTACATTTTCAACATTTATGAGGTTAGAATCAGAGTGTGAAAACGTGATGTTCAGTACGAAAGTGTGACACTTCTGCACGTGAACCTCAAGAGGTGGCATTATTTTACTGGGCAACAGATAAAAGCTGTAACCGCAATATGCAAGTAGTATGATTTATTATATCCGCTATGAGTTGGTAATGTTTGTTGTTCACTGCAGATTCTGGTCCTGAGGTGTTGGTCCTTGTGTGCTGGGCCATCTTCTTACGTAGAGGCTGTTTCGTTTCATTGTCTCATTTAAAGACAATAATGTGGGCAGAGAAGATAGATTAATGTTCAACTGGAAAATCCTTCCCTCAACAGAGGTGTGGGTCTCACACACTGGTTTCCATGTGGCTCTGGATGATTAAGATTGAGATGAAATTAAAATAACTTAAAATAATATCTTTTTTTTAATGATCCACTGTAAATTTCAAATAAATCCAAACAATGAAATGAAAGGTCAGTTTTATTTCCACATTACATAATAATAATAATCATACAGTCAACAAAATGACCATATGTTCACACTCAATGTTAATGTCAAGTCACAAATACGATTCTGAATGTATCAATTGAATGTACACTGTATAATGTACAGTATTTTTATAATGTATATATGTACAATGTATGTGATCTACAATATCTCATTTTCTCTACCAAAAATACACAATGTTGCATTACAACATGCAAGTCAAGAAAAGATAGTAGGCTGGGTTAAAAGAGAAAAATCCAACAGTCACTTCACACATAACGTCAAAATTTAAACATAAGCACAGTGTTTCTCTAACCTTAAGTACTTCTTTTGCCTAAACTTAACCTCACAAACCTGTTTCGGCAGCCTGACAGCCATGCACATTATACACTCTTCATCCACCCCAACCACTTCTGACTCGCTTCCATTAGTAAATGTAGACTTCATTCATTTAAATAAGTGTTGCATCACAACGTGATGATTATGCTCACTGTAGAAACAGCAATTTAGCAACATAACAAAAGTGTATTCACTATAATTTACTTAAAGAATTGTTACAACTGTAAATATAAGTTGAATCTTATGATAAAAAAAAGGTGTCACAAGGAAACGTCTCAGTCGAGTAGAAGTGAAATTGGCCATTAGTATGGACTGCGAGTAGGGTAGAAATCATTTTTTGTGCAGATTTCTGGGAGCTCTGGGGAGCCAGTGACTTTTTGCCAGAGAGAACGGCTGCAAAAGCAGAGGGTGGAAATGCTCCAGTTATGCTGCTAGCTTTCCTGGACACAGACATGCGGGAGATGTCACAGCTGATTTTAACTGCAAATGAGAAATATCCAATTCATGCACAGATGTTTATGGTGCAGTCAAGTACAATAAAATGCAAAGAGTGTGCACTCTCTTTTTTACAAACATGAATGGACCCAAAAACCCTGCTGACATTTGCCAGCAAAGTAGAATTAGGCAACCTTTTTTTACAAATACTTGTCCACCTCTCCGACTACAGCCCGGCTTGAATAACATGCTGAGATGCTGTGTGGATGTGTTAGGAAACACACAAAAGAAACCAGTGCTTTGTGGGATGACTCATTGGGTCCTTTGGAGAGACACTTTTACACAAAGACCATATTCACAGAAAATAACAGAACGTCAACATGTAGACACCTCAAAAACACATCAGAAATGTAGGTTTAGTGGTGACTTCGTTCTGGTGTAAAAAGCAAGATTGTTGTGTTTTTATATTGCCACATTTTTATCAAAATTACATAACGTTAACTACCTGTACCCCTACACCTATACATAGGTATAAAGGTACAGATAGGGTCAGGGTGCAGGGGCAGCCTTCAACAGAAACCATATGCCCCAAAATGTGTTAACAAAAAAAAACAACAACACAATTTACTGTGTTTTACTTTGCTGACCTTCTCCTCTGTTTAGTGCCCGGCTGACATTGTTCCTGCAGTGCCTTCATTAACACAGAGCCTGTTTGTGCGCAGGGTTTGTATCCGGGCTCAGAGGAGGGCTGGCAGGTGTACAGCACGGCTTCAGATCCTGACGGCAGGTGTGTGTGCACAGTGGTCGCTCCGGCACGAAACCTCTGCAAACGAGACCCTCGGAGCCGACAGCTACGCCTGCTGACGGAACAGGTGTGTGCGCGTTTGACTCTGAGTGCATCCCCGCGTGTTTCAGTGGTCTGCATTGTGAATGCAGCGCAGGGGAAACGCAGCGTACTGGAATAAAACATTCACTGGACTGTCTCTTTGTTTTGACACTTGCAGAAACACACATGAACAGACACAAACACACACAAACACACACGCACACTGACAAATGTATCCCTGATATATCAGTACTTGCATCCTCCACAGACATCCAGTCATTCAACATGCCAAAAGAGCTTAAACTAAAAGGAAACGCCGACAGAACGTGGAGAAAGAAACACGTGTTTTAATGCTTTTAAAGACCTGTGTGTTCATGTATCTGTGCATTTACAGTATGTGAGCACACTCCTCTCAATATACTGCATGTGTGCGCTCTGAGAGTGGAATAAAAGTGATTTGCGACAGGAGTTGATGAATTATTGAACACCATCGGGCCAGCAAACATTTCTCATTGCATGCACCACTGCAAGGCGCATACGTCAGGATATACTGTAAACATCATGTACTGTTGCCAAAGTAAAAGTGAGCCACAGCACAGCTGTTGATAACATCATAAGGATTAATATATATATTTTTTTCATTCCCCTCAGTCATCAGATCCAAAACCAGTGACAAAGGTCAACACATTACTAGTTCTCTCTCTCCCCTTGGTCTGTTCCTATTTGGAGGCAATAAATGTTAATTAGCTCAGTATGTCTTGGACGTGACACCTAGATCCTGCTGTGAGTGTGAATATGTGTGTGTACGTGCTAGCATGTGTGTGTTTACATGTGCTGTGGTGTGATTCTTGTGCTTCTTTCTGGCCTCCGCAGGATGTGTTACAGCAGGAGATGTGTGGGTGGAGTGTTTGTTTCTCTGTTTACATATCACGTCAGACTATCTGGGTCATTTTTATAATGTTTGTTCCACACCTGTTTTTCTATTCACTATCCAAAGGTATCAAAACACCTGGTGTCATCGCAGGGTGGTTAAGGAGAAGCGTGGGAGTGTTTGTGTGTTTGGGACACAACATACTGGAAATGTCAGTCTTGTTTTTAAACGAATTTCCTTCAAAGGGAAATGTGATCTGTCTAAATGTGCATCATGTTGTTGAGCCAAGGTATTTAAATACTAGACGGTCAGTTCATAATAGCTATGGATATAACCCAAAAACACACTTGCATTTTGCATTTGGTGACTAATTTTGGCCCTGGTATTTCTACCATCTCCCTTTAAAAACTAATGTGTGAGGACTTTTGTTTGTTCCCACAGCAAAATTAAATTTAAAAGTTCAGTAGCAACGTTTGTAGTGTTTACAGTAAAACATGTAAACTGCCTATAGTTTGTAATGGTAGCATGAAAATACTGTGCATTCTTGTTTCATGATAAAAACTGTTTTTAGTCACACTAACAGTTAGTTCAGATTTAAATATATTTACTGTATGTACAGTATATCTGTGAAATTATGTGCATCAATCCACAATCCCCTGTAGATTAACTCTAAGTACTTAGATCCACTTTGAACTGTTCCTCATCATGAGGGTGACATTGTTAGTTTACAGTCTTGATAACTGGATGGACTGCTTAAATCATACATATATTCAAGGTACCAGAAGTAGAGTATACATTATGGGGATACCTTCACATTTCATTCAGTACTACCACCAGAGCTCACCAGCCTTACCTATATTATGTGTTAATTAGCATATGATAACATGCTAAACTAAGAGGATAAATATGGTAAACAGTATACAGGCTAAACGATGCATTAGCAGTATTATTGTGAGTATGTCAGCATGCTAATTATTGCATTATAATCTGCTGCTAAGTGCATCCTCACAGAAGAACGAGGTGACCTGGGCGCTCTTCTTCAAATAGTCTCCAGCAACTGTTATTATTGTTGTAGTGTCACAGTAGTGAATGTGTGTGTTTATGAAACGCACCACTTCTTGGATGCATACTCACAAAACAGCAATGTTAGAAAGGGACATTTTAAAAGTCTCTAAAGAATAAATAGTCTCTGTGTGTTCTGTGGATATAAATAAGTTTACTTAAAACTAATTTAATTCCTTTTTTATTTCTGTTCCAATGGGGTGGATATATCCTGGGTAGATAAAACCAAATGTATGCATGCCTAGATACAGCACCACAAAAATTGTCCAAGAAACCATGTATTTTTGATAATTCAGTGAACTAACCCTTTAAGTGTTCCAGCACATCAGCACAGCCATGTTGAAAGGAAACCAACACATATTATGAAATGTATAACCAGTGGTAGCATTTTTTTAAACAGAATGTTGACAATAATTACTGGTAATATCTACCATGTGTCAGGTTCAGAATGTGAGTCAGTCGATGGAGGTGGTTGACCTGCGGACTTCCAGAGACCTGCAGTATGTCCGAGACTCTGAGCCGCTGCTGAGAGGGGTGGATGGACGCTTAAACTCTTATGTGACCAATCCCCGCACTCTGACGGCTAAGGGCCTGCAGGTACACACACAAAAGGACACACACATGCACGCGCGCACACACACAGACACACACAGTGTGAGACAGTTGCTGCAGGGAACACGTAACCTTTGGTGTGAAAACATTGATTTCACGCATGCCAAGCTGAAGTTTCCTGCCTGCACTTAGACATGCAAGTGTCTTTCATCAAGGGGACAAAATTTGTCTTGAAGCTGTCAATTCACTGATTTCATGTCAGCTGTGTAGAAGTGTCACACAGTCTTATGCACATTAAGACTTTGAGATGCCTAAAGAAAAACAATGTGTCTGGATTTCATCTGAAATGTTAATATTGATGATAAAAGTATTCAGTGTGGCACACGCAAAGTAGAGCGAGTTTATTTACAACACACAGTAAAAATGTCATTGTCAGGAGAGAAAAGAATTTGCAGAGAGAGAGGACAAAGACAAGTGGCTCTGAGATCTCAACACCCTGCACTGCAACATAGAAAACAGACAACAGAAAGTCAAGCAAATTAACATCAGCAATGTGACATCACGGGCACAGTATTTAAGTGAGAAAACACAACCAAATATAGAAACAAGCTGCAAACACTAAAACAGAATCAATGCAAATACACTTTGCTTCTGTGTTATCTGTTTACATGTTTTTCTTAAGTTCTAGTGCACTGAGCTCTCAGGTCCACTTCTGTCTGGCTTCTTAAACTAGGAGAACTAATCTCATCAGGGTTGGTGTATTCTGATTAAGTCCTGTGGCGGACATCTGTGCCAATAACAAGGAAGTAGGAAGAACTGGAAGATTATCTCAAGAGACACAGAGGATGGTAGGCTACGGTTCAGAGGAGTGATGAGCGGAGAAAGATCTAAACAGTAAAATAATCTGTGACGCTGCCGGTTGAATGTCTGACGACTCAGAACTTGTGATAACACTGAGTGAAAAAGTAGTGAAATCATGTGCACTGTTCGTATACTTGGATATTACTGCAACATTTAGCGGAAAAGTGACTATTTGTAGATATGCAGATGACATGATAGCTGTTTTCAACAAGAAGTCACTGACTATGTTTCAAAATCTAGCTAGGACACGCTTAATGCCAAAATATGTTTTGAATAAAATGCCTGTTTGCTTGCTTGTCCAGAGAAAATAACAGTTTAAAGTCTGTATGGTAAATATGAAGCGTCAATGAGCAGTTGGTTAACTTATCTCAGGACAAAGACTGGAAACAGGGAAAGCAGATTAATATATTATTTCACTATATTTAATCAGTTATTTCATATTTGATGACCAGAAGTCATTTCTGGTCTGCCAACATTAAGGATGTCTCACTTTTCTTATTACTGTTTCGAGGAGCGAGGAAGCAGCCTGGGGAAGAAGAGCGAGGGCACCAGAAACTTTGGACTTTGTCTTTTACTAGACAGATGCACCCGTTTGTTGGAGATGGGTTCATGATTGGATGCTACACTTACAATTAATTATATTTATCAATTTATTAGGTGTTTTAACTCAGATGTAACACAAATATTATTTGTGTTCTGATTTACCTGTAGATCTGTGTAAAAGGTAGGCCTGATCAATAAACGAAGCATCCATCATTCATCAAAGAGATGTTTTTTTATTTTAAACAGTATCATTGATAGTCTTACAGTCAGAGAGAGTTTTAGCTGTAAAACTAAATCAATTTCAGTTTGTATTAAGATGAAAGTGCCTGTGCATCAGGCAGAACATGTGAGATACTGACATAATTTCCACATTCACTAAAACATATAGGCTAAATAATATCTACAAATTAGGAGACGCTCTCATTATAACCTGGATAATTACATAACACAAACAAATTAAAAGCAAATGCAGAAAAAATAGATAAAGCCTTGTTGCTGTGTCAGACTATTCCTTTAAAAAGCAATCATCATGCAGATCAAATTAAAAAGGGATTAGAAACATCTGCAAACAACAGAGATTTTAAAGCGTGAGATGCCACGTGAACCCGACAGAGGCTCCAGAAGAGGTCCACAGACACACCCAAGGAGCAACAAGCTCGCTCAGTTGTGCACGCTCACATGCGCTAACTCCTACCTCAAACAGAGAACATTACCGCCTCCCCATAAATCCATTCTGCCTTTCATCTTTTGCTGAACATCTTCTTAAAAACACCATGGGCCTCTGGGGTCTGTTTTTAAGTTTTTTTATACACTTAGCTTGTGTGTGTGTGTGGACGCGCTTGTTCCTCCTTGGGGGTTTTCACAGTCAGCTTTTGCTTTTACACTGAGATGAAGAACTGGTAGATATTTACATATTTCCAGCTACATTAGGTTGTCAATATCTGAATAATGTTTTTATCCCATGGTGAGACGGGTGAAAGGGAAATGGAGAAGTGGAGGTCAAACAGGGAGATTAAGTCAGACACATAGACAGACTGATAGATGTCTTGGCTCTCCCAGAGAGGATAAAAGTGGAGGAAATAGAGAGAAAAAGATGTCTTATCTCATATTATCATTTTTCCTTGTGAGAAGGATGGTTGATGGGAATGAGTAAAGTGAGGTAAGAGGGTAGGTAAAGGTTACACAGGGAGGGGAGAGATAAAAGAGTGAAACAGGAGGGAAGAGATTAACGATGAAGATGAAGAAAGAGACATGACAGGGGAGGGATTAGCGGTTGAAGTGTTTACTATCTAAAAGGCCATGACATTTTCAGCATTTTGTTTTAATACATATTTAATGAACTTACGATTGTATGCAAATAAGCATACCAGCGCCAGTCAGCAAGGATGAAATGTCCAAACGTAAGATCAACCCAGCCGTTACAGAATTTTCATGCCGTGTTCCTTTGAGTGATGAGAGAAAAAAAAAAACGGGGCTGAAACAGCTTCAGAACAATTTTTGAAGCGATGTCAGAAAAGTGTTTAGTTCTGATTTCGAGATAGAGAGGGATTAGACACACATTTGTTTGACTGACTGCCAAGCCTGTTTCCTGGATGTTGTTGTGTTTGTGTGCGTGGGTGTGAGATGTTCTGGGGAGATGATAAGGTTTTTGTCTTGGCTTTTGACAGTGGTTTCTAATCTTTCTCTTTTTTTTCATATCAAATCCAGCTTCTCTCTCTACACAGCAGATAGATTTTAGGGGGAGTTGAAGGTGAAAAGACATCCAAGTGTCAAGGCTTAAACAGATATAAAAGGAGTATATAACTATGGCAACTTATCCTCCTCCTGCAACACACAGCTGTTGCATACATATAATTCATACACTAAATATTGATCTTCTGTCAAGCTTTCTATCCACTGTAAAAAGATCAATTTAATTCATAGAAAAAGCTGCTTATCTGGGTCACAGTGGTATCCAACTGTGCAGAGCAGCGCAGACGTGCTTTCCTGCAGCTACATCTTCCACACCCATATGTGAGCTTGTGAGGCTTTCCCAGGCCAGATGGGATATGTAGTCCCTCCAGCATGCTCTCAAGGTTCCTTCCATTTGGTTAACGTGACTCGTGGCTTTCTTCACTCTCTTCTATTGTATCTTAGCTCCTCAGAGGGATGTGAGGAAGAGATGCTTGGACAGAGAGAGAAATTACTCCTGACGCACAGCAGCTTAACTGTCAAATGTGTAGAAATAATTAAGGAGAAGCCAAAAAAACATCACGTTACAAAAACAAGAAAAGAGAGTTGGTTGTGTGTAACGAATGAGTTTGCTCTGCCTGGTTAGACTGCTCCCTTTTTCCAGACACAACTAACATTCACAGATGTTCTGTGCCTTCTTTATTGTGCAGTAATCATTATCAACTTTTCACTAACAATCGCTGCCTGTTTACGCATTACCAACAGGTAATCAGACTCTACGGCAACGTTGTGGATAAGCTCGGAGGCTGAACAAAACATAGGAAACATCTAAACTGAGCAATGTAATTGACTTCACTGCGTGAACACTTTACTACTTTACAGACAAAACCTTTCAGGAGAAACACCTGACACATGATGACTGCTGCTCACTACTGATGGATCTGTCATACTGTCAGATCGACAACAGACATTTACGAATACTTCTTCAGTTTTTTGTTTGTGAGCAACCACAGATGCCGATATGTTGAATAAAAAGGAGGCAATGTTGCAACAGATTTCATTCATTCATTCATTAATCATAAATTCATCACAATATTCTGTTCACACGTGTAACCAAGAATATTACATCTGCTTTGGGACCATTGTTTCAAAGGTAGTTAATCTACAGTGTTGTAGATTTTTTGATTTCATGCTGTTATGACAAAAGAAAGCTGTGCCTTATACTGTGTCACTTTCCAGGTCACAAGCTGCAGGATGAGGGAGCAAGGATGGGAGGAAACATAATTAGTTGAATGAACAGCAGTTACTCAGGGGTTTGTTCCCCTGTTAAACCAGCCCAGACTTCATCACACTCAGAGAGAAGTAGTTACACTCAGAGGGCATCCTGACCAAACGCATAAACCACAGCAGTTCGCTGTGGTGGCTCTATTCCAAGCTACCTCACCAAAAGCACAAAAGCAGAGAGAAAATTGATGCTTCGTCAGATTTAACTACATTAGTGTGAATCCCATCTTCTCTAACTTACTTTTCTTCCTGCCTTTCGTGCACCCACAGGAGTTAAAGGGCCAGATGTCTCAGTTACGGCCCCTTCTGTCAGTAGTGGAACAGTACAGATCGGACCTGCAGACACTGGCCACCCTGCGGCTGGAGGTTCTCAACCTGTCCATCATCCTGTCAGCCATTCAAGAAGAGATTGGAGCATACGACTACGAGGAGCTGCAGCAGAGGGTTTTAATGCTGGAAACCAGGCTGCACAGCTGCATGAACAAACTGGGTAAATAGAAGTTTGTACGGTTGTATTTTTAGCACAGAAAAGTGTTAAATATCTGGCATTGAAGCCAGATATTTCTGTGACTATTCACATACTATCACTAATACTACTCAGCTGCTCAGCCTGTGAAAATAGTTCACAATTAAAAATAGTCATGTTTTCTGTGGCTCTTTAAACTTGAGAAATAACCCTGATGATCATCTCCTCTGTTGCTCTTCCTGAGGTTTCCTACATTCTTTCTGCTTTAAAGGTTTATTGGGGAGTTTTGCCTTATCAGATTTGCGTATCTAAGGACAGAGGGTGTTGTCGCACAGACTGTTAAGCCTAGTGAGGCAAATTGGTATTGTTGGAAGGGGTGTTGATTAGAGTGAGATTTTCTGATAAATAAAGCTCTATTACATAAACATGTCACTAGGGTAATCTCATATTGTATTTTTTAAGAAATAGTTTACTGGTGCTTGCTGTAACCTTTCTGCTTGTTTTAAGAGAGCCACTTAAAGATGCCTCCTATGTAAGTACCAGCTGTGTAAAAATGTATTCCAAAGTTTATCTGACAATGTAAAAATGTAAAACAAAATCATCCAAAGTTTCAACCTTTTATTACAAGATTACCTAATGTTGTTACTGTCACAAAGAGGTTAAATTACTAAAGAAATACTGTGACTGAAGCTGTGAGAACTGTGGGATGTGGGGATTCGGAGCTATAAACCCATGCTTGGTTTTGAAAAAACGATATTTTAGTCTGGCTATTTTTTTAAGTTACATGACTGATCATTAAAACATTATACCGTTGAGGCTATTAATCAATAGTGTAGAAGCGTGTGAAGCTGCATAGCTGATTTGAGATATTTCTGTGGATATTTTGATCCTGTTCTTGCTCTGACAAAAAGGCCCTATAGAAATCCATCATGGCTGCACTGAATTCAAGATGACCACAGCTGTTCCATTTCTCAGTGAAAGAGTAAAGCACGTTTACAGCCACCTTTCAAACCTACAGCACTGAAGTGCATCGCTTTGAGGTCACAGTTTAGTAAACCAACCTTGGGCAAAGTTTGGTAACTAAAATACTTTATCAAGGCTTTGATAAGGACCAGCAAAAACATCATAAAATAGGCTTTTACTAAAATGTAAAACTCGACTCACAGTGAAAAAACGATTTGTTTTACTGTAGAAAGGCAGTTATGCATAATCCATATCAAATGTGTTCTTCTTCCCAGCTGTTTCTCTTCTACAGTATGTTTTCATTTGGTGGTGGGGAAAATATTTCCTCTGCTTGAGGCACAAACATATTTTCATATTAATGGATTCCATAAAATGCTGGAAAATTGAGTTGAGATGTCAGGTGATGACATAAATGTCATAAACAAGCCAACCAGGTGACCTTGACAGGAAACATCCTTCACTCCAAACCAGACACATGAGCACACACGGCTCATCTTTTCAATTTGCTTGCTGTACTGTGTATAAAACACTCTTCACTGCAGATTTAATATGTTACATTTATCACTTGTTAACAGGTTGTGGTCGTCTGACTGCAGTTAGCAGCCCAATCACCGTGAGAGCCTCGGGGTCTCGCTTTGGCTCCTGGATGACTGACGCCATGATTCCCAGCTCTGACAGCAGGGTAGGTGTACAGTGTGTGTGTGTGTGTGCGTGTGTGTGTGTGTTAGGACCAAAAACAGGTATTTTTGCTAACCAAGTGAGGACACATACTCCAAATAAGGACATTTTGCTGGTTCTAGCACAGCTGAGGGGCTGTTTAAGAGTTAAGACTAGTTTTTAGGTTTAAGGTTACACTTAGTTTTAGCGTAGGGTTAGATTAAGTGTTAGGATTAGGCGTTTAGTTGAGATGGTTATGTTCAAGGAGAGTCCTAACAAGGATAGAAATACAAATTTGTGTGTGTGTGTGTGTATGCTCGCACACGTGTGACAAGTGAAGCAGGTGTTGTGAACTTGGTCATAAAAAAAAAACAGGCTCTATATTCCTCTGAACATATTGTTTTTTCTGTCTCCACTTGCTACAAGCTTCACCTATTTCCGTCACACACATTCACCCTGTTCAAGGAGTGCATATTAAGCTAGTTGTCAAGGCGACTGTCTCCCAGTTGCCAGGTGTGATTTATATCGCCATGGTGACCCTTGCCTGTTCCCTATTAGTGCTTCTCCCTGGTGATGAGAAGTAGTGGTACACAGCAGCAGTATCCCAGTTGGTGCCTTCTGCTTTCCAGTAAGTAGCGTGACTGTCGTTACATTGTGGGGGCTCTTTCCCAGCCCCTGTGTCTGCATCTTTGTTCCAAGAATAGATATCCTTTTCTATTTCTATAATCATAATGTTGTAAAATAGATGCGTCTGACATTAAGGAGAACAAAAATGTCACATTTTATACAGATTCACTGTATGTTTCTGTGCGATAGCTTTCCCAGTTTGACACTGTGCCCATATGTTAAAAAAAGCCTCCTTTGTGTTTCTGAGTCTTTTGGGCTCATGCAGCATGAGAACCAGAGTCCTTTTCCACTTGAGCCATTTGAGAGTGTACATGTTTGGAACATCCTCTGGATGAGCTGTCTGGCTTCCTGATGGCTACCTGCACACACAGATGGGATAAAATCATCTCTTGTACACTTTCCAAACATTAATTGACCGAACAGATTGTGATCATATACTTGGGATGTTGCTAATGTTTGAACTGGCCCAGAAAGCATTTTTTTCCAGACAGAGTCACTGGATAAGAAGCAGCTGTAAAACAGTGAATACATTTTCTGAGATTCTCCTGTGTATGTGCACAGTCAGCAGTTTCCAGTTCTCCCTAATACAATTTATCCACGTTTTCTAGCTACAACAGCAGTATTCTACTTCCCCGTGTTTTTTAGCACACTGCAGTCACATAGGATGAAACTATCATAGCATATGTATCCTTGAGCAAGTAGACGTTGGTCCTTCGGTTTGTATAACACGTAAAAACAACAGGAACAGACTGTAAACTATGAACTTTGACCACAATGGGGCAGAAATACAGCCCTGATTTGCCTTATATGGTTGTTACCAGTATCTTGTTAGGAAACAGCTGCCTATAGACACATCCAGGTCACACAGGACAGCAGCATAAATCCTAAAGCTGCTGTTGTTACACCACCGAAATCCAAACATTTAACACACAGTGCTCGGTGCCGAACAACATCGAACAACAGTGTTGGATGTTGTGGAAAATATAATAGGACTTTAGCAGACGTTGTGCTCTTAATATTATATATAAATATTATACTTTATTATTAACTTAAGAACAAATGCATTTTTGCAACAGTTTCCCACCAACAAGTCTTTGTTGAGTCTGTTTCATATAAATCCA
>OMLM01013998.1:0-11698 GCA_900302695.1 Helostoma temminkii | reverse complement strand
AGATGTCCAACTTGGTGTAGCTGGGGAACTAAGCAACAGTAAGAATAGCTCAACACTGCAGAACAACGTCACAAGTGAGCCTCCTCTTCGTGTGCACACAGACAAGGGTTCCGTTAAGGCAGAGAGTCGTAAGACAATAACGCAGCCAACAGTAGTTCCACAGTCCTCCGTTGTCCACAGTAAGTATAACAAACAGGGGCAAGAGAGAGACAGGGATCCAGGGAAAACAAGGTCCAAATACCAGGTAGATAGTCAGAGAAAAACTCAGTCTTTCAGAGGGGAAGTCAGCAATAACAGGTCTGGTTCGGTACACAGGTAATTCAGGTCTTCAGGATCTCTTTTCACAGGCAAGAGGGCTGGAGAGCCACTGCTTAAATGGAGGAGTAGGAGGAGAAGTAACCCAGGTGCATTCAATAACAGGTGAAACAGATTCTGTAAATGAAGGTGAAGTTAACCAGAAAGCAGGCAGGGAGCAAACAGGAAGTGTACCAAAATAAGAGTCGCTAGACCGGAAGTCTGGCTGAAGATCATGACAGAATATTGTGTTGAAGCTCAGTAAAAGCTGGATGATGCAGCAGAACAATAAACTTTCTGAAGTGGGTCAGTTGGAGCTCAGATCTCAATCCAACAGAACAGCCGTTCACACCAGATGACCTGAATGTGTGTCTGAGTTGAAGCAGTTCTGTGAGGAACAATAGCCCAAAGTTCCTCCTGGACATTGTGTAGGTCTAATCCACAACAACAGGAAATGTGTGGTTGTTATTGCTGCCCGAGGTGGATGTATTGAACAAAGACATGAACGATCATCACTGTTTGTGTTTTATCAGCTTTTTATTGTGTTTGTCTCTGGTGAAGATCAAATAACATTTCAGTCAATTTATGCATATAGGAATATGCCCCATGAAATTAACAAGGCTCTATGACCACCTGCTGGTGACTTCTCAAAGAGGAAGAGTCCCAACTGGGGACAAATAGTTTCTATCCAGAGGGACTTTCATGTTGATTGCCATTCCCAGGTATCAACCAGGAGCCGTCACTTGCTAAAAGGCTGTTGCATGTGACAAAAGCACACACAAGAACAAGTAGTGGTCAGACAATTATAAAGACATTCATATAAATATATGTATGCACATGTACTTCTGTCACGCACACATTTCCATGTCATATCTATAATTTTCCATTACATTGTGTAGTACACATACAATAAAAAAAGGAATGTGTACATTAGCTTCATTTGTATTTCATAGTTTCACTCAATGAATCTTCTTTTTTCTTGTTTACTTTTGATTTTATTTATTTTCATTGAGACAAATCAAAACTTTGCATAGATAAGATCTGGATACATGCAAAATAAATAGTAGCAGTGAGCTTGTGAACATCAAAAGCGTTTTATGATTAGGTTTTCATTTCAGTCACATCACAGGGCACACCACTTCAACAAACTAAACTTCTGTTATTACTTCCGCCGTTTACCAAAATCTCTAAACATATCATCTTCAGAGTCACTGCATCCTCAGTGTGCACCACCGGCTCCACAGCTGTACCACTGAAACTGTGTAAACAGAACAGAAACACAGATGACCTTTCTCGAAGCAACACACACACCTGTCAGAGGATTTGTTTGTTTATCTTCATGTAGTCAAGCACTGATGAAAAAAGCACACATATGTTAAAACAAAAAATTCATTTCAAATTAAAAAAGGCATATACTGTAAGCACATTTACCTTGTTATTGTAAGTTAAATTGTTTAGTAACTCATGTATTTTTATGTTTATATTCTAGTTTTGGTCTTTGTAAAAACACAGTTGTCACTGTTCAGCAGGGCACTGGGGGAAATACAACTGCTCATAAAATGAAAAGACGCAGGTGGACTTGGTTATGTTGATTAGCGGAGTGAGCAGAGCAGGGAGTGGGTGAGAGAACATGTGTGAGTGGTTGGACTGATTAGGTGAGTCTGTGTGTGTAATGAGCACCGAGCCAATGTTGGTCAATTGGTCATTAAGTATCTCAATACTGGGCAGTCGAGGAGGTTCTCCTAAAGTGACCATGAACATTATCTTAAGTTAAGCAATTGTCTACGGATCAGTGGTTCAATTCCTGGCTCCTACTGTCATAAGTCGAACTGTCCTTGGGCAAGGCACAGAACCCCAAGTTTCCCCGATGTGTCAGGTCAGCTACATGGCAGCGCTGCCTTCAGTGTATGAGTATGTGTGTGCTTGTGTAAACGAATGAGTGAATGAGAAGCAGGGCAAAAGATCTTGGAGGACCATTAAGGTAGAAAAGTTCTATATTAGTGCAGACCATTTATCATTTACCATTTACAAGAGACTGTGCGGTAAGACGTTTCCCTTGGGAATTATTTAGGCATCAAGGGTCACTGCCTTTTCACTCCTTTTAGTATCTTCAATTAATGTTCCACACCCACGGGCAGTGTCAAAACGCTTTGAGTACTTATGAGGCAGAAAAGTTCTATATAAGTGCAGACCATTTAACATTTACCCCCACCACCTTGTTTTGGTAAGTGTTCTAACAGGACCTGTGCACTGAAGTCATAAATCACCTTAATTGGCACATAAACCCCTAATAAATGTTAAAATGTAAATGCTACTTAATTCAGTTAATGCTCTTACAGAATTAATAGCTGAAAACACAATTCTGCGGGGGTTGGGTCTCATTGCTGTCCGACCTCTCATTACTGTCCTACAATCCAAAATAGGACTCCATGTTCTTCTGCAGGTCCAACTATTCATAAAACAGTAGTTGTAGTTGTAGATCAGTCTTGTAGAACAGTTTGGTACAAGGTAATTTCATGCAGACAAAAAATAAAGTAATCTGTCTTGAACTCAGAAAGAAGATAGATGATGGTCTAAAAGAGAAAAGCTGCACTGTTATTGAAGTGTCTAAAACAGGTGAATGTTGCATCGATGCAAAGCACAAGGAGACTAATTCTAGACGACAACCTGGGAGGAGTCACAAGTGCAGATTTCAAAAACTTTAAAGATGAAAATAGTCAGACATGTCAACAAGAGTCCTCAGGTCTCTGCCAACGTGATCACTGCTGGCCTGTACACCTCTGGACTTGATGTTTGAAGAGAAGCTGATGTGAGGACTGATGTGAAGACTCATCATCGTGGAGGGGCTTTAAAGTCACTCTCCAAGAAAACCTCCACTGCTCTCACAGCAGCACACCTAAGCCAGACTGATTTTAGCTTTAACAATGTTTTATCAACTTTAATTAACTTTTGGGTTGCAGAGTTGATTAATTCATTACAAACTTGCTGATTGATTATTATGTTTAAGATGATTGACTTGAGTAACCTTTATTAATGTCACTGTACAGATTTAATGGTAATGGGGGTTGATAGATAATTTCCTGGACCTTTCCTAGTCACAGTGTGCTAATCATGAACGTTTCTTCCTGGAGGAGGATTTTCTAACTTTTAATAAAGTTTGAATAAACTATTAAACTATTAATAAATCCATTACCTACAGCTTACTCAGATTGTTACATAAGGACTAGAGGACTTAAAATTAACATAATTTCTGTAATCGTTTGGAGCATCATGCCTCCATCTAGTGGTCTGATAGTGGAGTGGCTGGAAGCAGCCTTAAAGTCTAAGATGTTCATCACAGGTTCTTAGACCCTGATCGTTTTACTGCTTGTTTGATTTGACCAACAACCCAAAGGTACTCAGTTTCCACTGGTGTGAATCTGAGAACAGTAAATAATAAATGATGAAGTGTCTAGTGTCAGCTCTTTGGACTTTTAAAGGTTTCAACCAGTAAATCTTATTATTACTGGATATTTCCAGAGTAGCTGCACTCCACAGAACAAGTAAATGAATTTACCATAACAGACTTTAAAGCACCTACGGAAAAATTCCATTACAGTAGATGTCTTTCTGAAAAAGCTGTTTCATCATCTTTTACTTTAGTGCCATGTACTAACACAGAGAAGACCAGGCTTAATTACTTGTCATTACCTTAATTACTTGTCATTACCTGTCACTAATCTTGTTGATAATGCTGCACTTTCACTGCATACAACATTTAATACTGTTGCCCCTTTGAAAAAGAAGTTAGTGAAACAGAAGAGGTTAGCTTCATGGTACAATTCATTAATCTCCCTACTACTAGGTTGTGCCAGTATTTCCTTAAAAACTCCAGCTAAACCAAAATGAGAGAGTTTTGACTGGAATTAGTAAGAGAGAGTACATTTCCCCGAGGTGAGTGTGAGTTGAGGTGAGTCAGTTGGGTGTTCACAGCTAAGGCTGACAGGTGGACGAGAAGGGAAACACTGCAGGGCGGACGAGGGCAGGCAGAACCTCGGGTGAGCTGAGATATTTCAGAGAAGCTACTCTGGTGACTGTGCAGGTAAATAAACTACTTCAGCTACTAATAATACTAGCATTTACTAGTACATTACTAATATGAGCCACTGCTAATACTTATGTTACAAGCTAGTGGTTCTTGTAATTCCATCACAATGCTGTTAATGCCACTCCTATGAGCATTAACAACATTATATTGCTACACAACTCCCCATGCAGGCAAATGCCATCACTTTGTTGACTACACTCAGAATAATGAACTCTAAACAACATGCAACACAGCAATTGAGTTAAGTAAGTTAACCATTTTGTTTATCCAGTTTGGATCAACTTATATGAGTTATACTCCACCTATTTAACTCAGGTAAGTGCTACCTAGTGATTTATTTTTATTTTCTTTTATTATATGTTTTTATTCTGTTTTTTATTTAGTTTATTCTATTGCCTCAATCTCTCCCTCCATCATTTTAATAATAGAAGAAGATGCAGCATTCATACTTCAAACTGAAAACAAGCTGAACAACATGTGAACAATAAGCAGAGCTTGTTTCTTGTTTACTATATCCAGTGTCACCTCTGCTTCAGAATCACTTCCAGTGCTGCACTGTTTTACAATTTCAGTGTGAGACTCCAGTTCGTCTGCTCTGCAGTCTTTGCTCTTTTCATGAGCAATTGCTGGGTGTTTACTTGCTAAATAGGAAACAACTGCTATTGTGGCATTAGAAACAGTCTCCATACCAAAGAGACACAGAAGCGAAACTAAGGTAAGAAATAAGGTTTATTACAACAGCAGTAAATGTGTAAAGGAGAGGTTCTACTGTTGGGACAGTTGGAGGAAAACGGAGTGTATGAAGAGACAGAGTTGGGATGACTAATACTCACAGGAGATGAGGTAGGTAATGGCGGTTGAGAGTGTTATTGTGGCAAAGGATGACAATCTAGGAGCCATGAGAGTAATGGACGGGGAGGCAGGATTGCCAGGTTGACGAGGAGTGGCAAGTATGGAGTACTGGAGTCTACAGGAAGGTGGCAGCAGAGATAGAGGAGACCAGAGAACAGGACTACAAAGATGGTGGTTGGTGAACAGGAAGTTAGATAAGCTGATTCCAGGTGAGTAAGATTTTCAGGGTCTAACAATGGCTGCTTCCACAGGTAGGTAAGGTGAAGGTGACTGAGGAGACATGAAGGCTGACACAGTGATGATTAATGATATTCACAGGTGAGAACTACAGTGAGCAAAGCACATTTCCAATAACAGTCCTATTCACATACTAAGTCCATCAAATTAAGTTTGTTCCGAAATCCAATAATCAGAATACAGAGGCCGGTCCAGAGTCATACATGTAAGTAGCAGTACAAAGGTGGTGCACCAACTGCTCTTTAAAATACTGCTGTTTTACAGTACTTTGATATTCCATTGTCTCATTGTTCAGCTGTCAGGTTGGTTTGGGGAAGAAGGAAGGGCAGGTGCTGTCCATGGCCCATCAGTGTGTGAGTTTCATGTAACACATCTGGAAAAACAGGGACTGAGATTTCATGACAGGAGGAGGTGGGGGCCTGTGCATTGAACCAGTATGAGTGTTGTAGTATATGAGTAATATTCTTACACACCAACACATCTATGACTTGGTGCTGTCCCGCACTGGAAGAGGGCAGGTGGCCACAGCTTGGGCCACCACAGGTGGAGGACTAATGTCAGCGAAGCTCTGGGTTTTCAGCGGAGACAAAGTACAGACAGAAGCTGGAGCATCATGTTCACACTTCAGCAAGAAACACAACAAAAAAACAATAACATATTTATTCTGCACACGTTCCTCCTCTGCCACCACAGTTTTTTATTTTTTCTTTTCACTCAGCTTTTTGTCTCCAACAAATACAGCAGCTGAAATTGTACAAAGCAAAGCAAAGCAAAGATTGTTCCCCAGTTTTTCATCATTTCAGTTTACACAGAGTTTGAGGTTAATGCAAATTATTTACATCCTTCATCTTTATTTATTTATATTTCACCACGTATATGAAGCTTCACAGAGTCAGCAAACCACATTTCTGTCTAAATCTCATCTAGAGATAGCTGCATGAACACATATAGTGCAGCAAAGTGACTGTGGGAGAAGATTATTTAAGATTATTCATGTATTTTGTATTTTAAAATATTTTTAGTGACGTCTTTTTTAAATGTGATTATTTATAACAGAAATTTAACTTGTCATGTGTAAATAGATCCGTCAAAAATGTATTTCAGTCAAGTTATGCTGATGCAATCTTTGACTTCAATATGAAATAATATCCTGAAGATGACAAAAACAACAAATACTCTTTACAACTGTTTGGATTTTGTGAAAATCTTGCAAGTGTTATATGACATTGTTCATCTTTTCTTTTTTTAAGGATCTAAATCTCAATCTAATTTATATTATTTTCTCTTAGTAGTGCCAACGTTGTCTCGTATGTAAAAGTATGTTTCGATGCAACTAAACAACAAATGTCATTATGTTTTTGCAATGAATGTAATAATGTCACATGAATTAAATGAATGAATCTGCGTTTATTGATAGAAAATGAGTTGTAAGGTGGTTGTTGGTAAAGATGGAAGAGCAGAATCCTGCTTTCGTTTACAGCAACATTTTCTTCTACAACATTTTGATCTACAACAAATGGCTTAGACTCATAAATTTCGGGAGCAGAGCATGTGGAGACCCAATCACCGCGACGCCAGGGACCAGGAACCAGCAGAGGCCATGTTATTATTGCCAAGTGTCTCAGGAGCAGGAACAGGATCAAGGACAGAAGTGGTGGTGGCATTCTCAGGTCAGGAATACAATCATTAACAGAAGTGAGAGCAACAATGCCATCATCGTCTCATGAAGGGTTAGGTGAAGAACAGTATGCGGTTGGAGTGACCTTGTCATTGAGTTGCCTTGGGGCAGGAGCAGAGTCAGGAACAGGAACCGAAGGGTGTGTCATGTCGGTTGACTGCAGTTTAGGACAGGAGGTTTTAGTGCTGATTAAAAAGGGTGCAGGGCCTGTAGAGGGCTTTGTGGCAGAGCTGGGTGCAGGGCCAGGATCAGGAGCAGGTACTAGCGGGGAGGCAGGAGTGGTAGCCTTTAAACTGAAGCAGGTGCTTGCTCAGGTGCCAGTGAAGGAGCTAGCACAGGAATTGAGGCTGTGACTGGCGCAGAAAATGATTTTAAAAAGACTCAAAGGGTGGCAGACTAGACGCCTTTTTCGATGACTCAATGACTAAACAGAAAACTCAGCTAACAGGTGCAGGACATCAGACTAAGGAAAGTAACAAGACCAAGGAATTTAGAAAACAGGTAGTTAACACAAAACCGACAGAGAATAAGGAAGTATTGGGGCAAACCAGGGGTATGAGTACAGATCAGAGTGGCAGGGATGTTGAGTAATAACACAAACCTAACGAGCAAAAAACGACACATGACATGGCCTAATAATCTGGTGAGAGTTACATGGAAACTCAGGGTATTTATGGAAGTGAACTTGATTGCACATGAGCTGCACTTGCATGTGGTGGGTAAGTGGAAACAGAAGATAAACACGAGTGTCCGTTTTTGTTCCACAGTCTGTAGGTAACATAGCATTTTAACATTACGAGTTACTGGTTACTATGTCTGATCCACAGTGCGTAGGTAACATAACATTTTAGCATCATTAGTTACTAGTTAGTGTCACCGTGTTTTCCACACTGTGTGTGTGTAACATTGCCTTTCAACTGATTTGGACCAGACTTTACATCTTTAGTATCTCTGTTTTAGTAGTGTTAAGTTTTAAGTACTTTTACTTTTCTACTTTATGGAACATTGATATAATGTGCTTTGGTGCTTGAGTAGAAAAATATAGGGTACACCTGCTTGTAGTGGAATATTTTTCTAGGCAAATACTTGCACTTTTACGTGAGTATTGAGTTTCTGTACCTCTGAAGATATGATTACTATTAACCCTTGTAAGATCTCATGAGGCATCACCAGTCTTCTTTTGCATAATCACAATAATTGCATAATCACACAGTTACAGTAAACTTAAAATATTTAAAAGAATCAAACATCATATTCATAAGTTACAGATGGTTACAATTCATAAACATTAAAAAAGTACATACAAATATTATTAAATTAAATCTCTGCTTCCAGAACGACAGTGAAGAAATTGTGTTGACTCTCTAGTGAAAATCCAGATTTAACTTTTACCTTCACTGACCATATTTACAACCATATTTTAGAATGTAAAGCATGTTCTCATAGTATATACGTGATGAATTATATGGTTGTCATAATGATCATGTTTAACAGATGCATACAAACATACAAATTAATGGCAGCACTGGATGAAAAATAACAGTGTGAGATCAACATCAGTCTCTGGTTGTGTCCTCCACATACTGTAAACTTCTGTTGTCACTTCAGCCAAGAAAGTTTCCTGGGGTTTCTAAATATATCATGTTTAGAGAGTACCGCTGTCCTCGCTCTGCACCACTGGTTCCACACCTGTAGCACTGAAACTAACTGGGAACCAGACAGAACCAGTAACCTTACTGGCAACATTTCTGAAAAATAAAGCCTCAGTCACTTATAATGAAACTTACAATGAATGTGGAAAAAAACAATGTTGGATTTTTTTACTGTTTACTTGGTGCTTTGATCCTGCTAATACTGGTTTACAGGTTTTCTAGATGAGGCACAGTTTGCTGAATTATTTCCTGTTGCTGGTAGTGTAATTGTTTCCTTTGTTAGTTATTTAATTATTACAACAATAGAAAAATACATTTAACTCAATGACTTCATAAAAAATAGTAAGAAGTAGATATTCTTCTACCAAAGCAATGGTAATTAATTTACATAAGTTAGAAAAGTGTTTAGAATTTACAGTTTATTTAGGTTTTTTACAAGTACATGAGAATGTGGAGCTGAAAATCATTTTTCATTTCATTTCAAACAAAAAAAAATATTTGTTATATTTACTCTAGTAAGAGTTGGTTACCATCAGTGCAGGATATTTATAGCATTAATATGTGAAGTAACGTAAGTGTCAGACCAACTGGCTGTCAGATTAACCCCAACCCTCTGTTAAAAACCTTTAAAACTATGAATAAACATCTTCAAAACATTATTATTATATTTGTAAATATATTTACCGTACATATTTACATATCAGATGGAAACACAAACTTTACATTTTCATTTTTGTTTTCGGCAGCACACATCTCTCTTTGTCCACCACAGTTTGAGCTTTTGTCAGTTCACAGTTTACAGTTTTCTTACCAGTTTTGTCTGAAACAAATTCAGCAGCTGAAAAATTTATGTTTAATTCTGATTAGTATGTAAATCACACAAATATTGTTTCTTCATATTTTAACATTTTAAACCTCAGTAAATGCCTTCAGCTGATGACGTCTGTGCCCTCTCATGCAAATGATCTCCTTCATCTGTTTTTATATCACTGTAAACTGAAGACAAGACAAAACTGCACAGCTTTGACCACATGATGCTTCTTCTGTTCTTTTTTTCTCCGCAGAGTCTGAGTCTGAACCAGAGTCCCACAAACTGACCTGTGCAGGAACATCAGATGATAATAAGAATGACTGGACTGGAATCATTTCACCACATTTCTGTGGGCGTGGACACTCTAAATGTGATCCAGAGAAAACTGCATGGACGCATGTGGCGCAGCAATGTGACTGTAGTAAGGGAAGTCACCGATTATTCAGGTAATTTATATTTTAAAATAACTTTCTAGTGACTTCTGTTTTAAATTTGATTATTGATGACAGAAAGGTTTAACTCATCATGTGTAGATTTTTAGATTCAGCTTCATTATTTGTAGTTTTTATTTATGATTCAGATTTCACCACCTCTGTTCCTGTTGGTTCAGAGCAACTTCAGGACTGGAGATGAAATATTGTCTCGTACACAATGTTCATCCTAAAAATGATTTCTGTAACGCTGGTACACATCCTTGACTTCAATATAAAAAAAATATCGTATAGCTAAGAAAAACAACAAATACTGTTTAAAAAGAGTTAAGGAAGGCTAAACCGATGTATTACATTTATTAACAGAACATGACTCATAGGGAGGTGGTTCAGGTGGATGGATGGAGGACATAAAATGTGCAGGACTGACAATCTGCAGCTCTGAGTGCAAGTACAGAGTCGAGTGTCAGGTTGGGTTTAGACAACAAAAGCACTTTGATTAAAGCTCGGGTGTGTGAAGTAATGTTAATTTATTTTTACTGATCCAGGACACAATCGTTACCTGACTTTAATCTAATGCTGTGAGTGCATGAACCCAACCATAAAGTTTTATTACTAATGTGAGTGCTGTACTGGATGATCATATATTAAGAAAAAGAAAAAGAAATGTCATTGTTGTAAATCACATTTTGGGTGAAAAAAAATCCTTTATCTGTGTTCATCATCACTAGTTAATCATTGTCAGTCTACAAAGGTGTACATGTGTAACTTTTACAGCTCTCTGCTATTTTGCAGGACATTGTCTCATTACACCACACTGCCTCGTTTGGGAAGGTGAGAAAGGAAATGCAACAATCAAAGTCATCTGCTCCTCAAGTGGATTTAAAGTTATTTGAAAGTAAAAACATGAGTAACGTATGGTAAGATGGTAAGATGATGTTTAAATGTGCTCTCTGTGTCCTGGGTGGTTACTCAGTGCTTCTGCTTGCTGCTAACTCTGATCACTCTGCTGTCAAGCTGCTGCAACAAACAAACAACAAACCAGCCTTATCTCCACCTCACTGTAAAATACAGACAGTGTAAAAGTACAACTGTGACTTTAATCCTAAATACAAAGATATTAAACTTAGACTTGACACTACAAGGTTATGTCAGCAAAATCTGAAGGTATGTATAACTGAAAATCACATGTTTAAAAATGTTAACATCTAACAATGAATTGAAGAAAGATGATCTCTGCTCTATCTCAGAACCGAAGATTGTCTCTCCAAACATCTCGCTGCACCCTGAGTGGGAAGGTGAAATCGGGGCTACACCATTCAAACTCATCTGCACCCTAAGTGGCTATTATCCAGACACACTGACTGTGGAGTGGCAACAGGACAGTCAACGTCTGAGCGTTGTTCCAACTCAAAGGAAGCTGCAGAGTGTGGAGGGAGTGGAGAAAACCTTCAGTCTGAGCAGTGAGATTAAACCAGATATGACAGAGTGGGAGAAAGGCTCAGTTTTTACCTGCAAGTCCACTCACAACAATGCTCAGCTTACAAAAACAATAAGTGTCTGTCAGAGTAAGTATCTATATGTGCTAACATGTGCTGCTGCATCAGAAAATACCTTTTAATTAACGTGTGGACAAACATGTCTTCCTACAGTCCA
>OMLM01013997.1:38448-50748 GCA_900302695.1 Helostoma temminkii | reverse complement strand
ATCCATTCCTTCAGCTGCTCTGTCATCTCCAGCCCTACAAACTCATACATGGAAATTATCTCCCCTAGTGGGTCACGGGCCATGTCCTCATAACGAACCATTTTGTATCTGCCCTCTAAAAATGGAGGAGGCTTTAGAATGGCCCTCTCATTGATGCGCACGTGGCTACGACAGATCTCCTGCATGACTTGATACTGCACCTCCGCTGCTGGTACACTTCTCTGCTCCAAGACAATAGCGTTGTCACTCTCAAAGGCTTTGGCTGACTCTTCTCTAGACCACATCACAGCACGAGGGTCTCGGACCAGGTGGATGATGCGAAGATCTAAGCTTGGATCCTGCAAAAGTGGGTAGAGGGATTCTAATTCAAAAAGTCTCACTTCTTTTAACACCACGTGACTGTAAGTGCCACAGGCCTTTTCCACCTCCTGCAGGCTCCTACCATCACAGGCCCGGAGGCACTGAGTCTGGTTGCTGAACTGACTCTGGGGTGTGAGAGGACAGACTGGTGGTGAACACAGTGCTCTACTGTGACTCCACATAAACAAGGAGGAGACATTGTGTTGTTCTGGCAGGTAGGCCTCCATCACTGAGAAGTCACACTGGAAGACGCTCCGTAATAGATCCCTCACAGCCATGTGGAGTGCCCGTGCACCATGTTTCTGCAGTTTGGTCCAAATGTGCCAAGCAGGTTCCATTAGATAGAAGACAGATGGGTGCTGACTGAGCACCTGAGCCAGGAAGGATGAGCCCGATCGCCATGATGAAAGCACCAGAACGTGAACTTTGTTGTTGGAGGGGGCAGAGCTGCAGGGAGTGAAGTGGACATACCAGCCACAAAACATCAGCAGCCCCAGCAGGATGACCAGGAAAGTTATGGTGCTGAGGTGCACTCTGTAGCGAGGCATGATGGCTGCAGATTGCTGTCAGTTTCTGGTGATTGGTGTGGACCTTTCTTCTATACTCTGTGTTGTGTGGGAGAGAATGAAAGAGTGAACCATAGGCAATTTAAGGAAGAGAGAAAGATTCCTGTTGATCAGGAACTGTGTTTCTGTTACAATTGGTGTGATACAGTCGCTGATGACAGTCAGACACTTTCTCACTCTAAAACACCATCATCAAATAATTAATAAACTTTCACGATTGCAGAATAAGAGAACCAACTGCACACAAGACACATAGGGCTGAGGGCATAAACAAAGAAAACTGTAGTTAAACCAAAATTTACTCCAAATGGAGGCAAATAATGATGGATATTACCAAAACAAGGAACAAGGATAGAGAGAAGATGAACAAACAAGGGAAGGAAACAAAGAATAGTACAGTAACAGTAACAGTAAATAAGAAGTTGAAAGAAGAAAGCTGAAAAAAAGATGACACAAAAGACTAGATAAGACAGTTAAAGACAAGAATTTGACATTAAGAAGAAAAGAGACAGAAGAAGAAGGAACTTTTAAAAAAGGTTTTTAAGAAGTGATATACTTTTATTCTGAAACTGTGGCATATTTCGCACTTTAAATAATTTGCACATTAATTTAGAAAATCTGATTTCATTTAAGCTCTTCCTGTAAGGTGTCATTTTTAGAGTTTTTATTGTAAAAACAGTCTTATTGTGAAGGTTCACTATACTAGGATAGACTTTACAACTAAATTGTGGGTATTTTTTTCACATTATTTAATTCATTGCACTTGTGTGGCATTATGTAATTGTGTAATCTATGTTAGCATAAGTACTCCTTTATTCAACACTGTATTGTGAATTTATATTATCTGACTGTACATTTTCTTTCTTTTATCTCATGGGTTTCCACAGGGGAGCATCCTCCTCACATGGATTTGGCAGGTTTTTCTGCTGGATGCATTTTCTGACACAAAAGTTCCATTTTCTGCACTGGGCTTTGGACCGACCCCTCAGTGGCTGGGGTTTTGTGGATATTTTTTAATATCTACCTGTACATGTACAGTATTTATAAATATATTAACTACTTATGATCTCTCACTGATAAAATTCAAATGCATTATTTTGAACACCCTATAGTTAATTTCACATGGCCTTCTGAGAACCAAAACAAACTGAAGACCATATACGCTCACTTCTTGCGTTTCCCCCTCGTGTTTTCGAAACTATGTTCGTCCACGTGGCAATTCTCCTGTGTAAATCTACTGTGTAAAGATGACATGGTAAAAGCTGTCAGGAATGAGCTGCAAGGGAGAATAATGTAGTAAGGTGAACCATGAAGCTCTGAGATCATGGGTGAGTGAGGCCATCTATTCAGGCATACATAATCTGTTGTGCTGGCTGAACAAGTTCCTGAGAGTTCACACCCTCAGGAACAACTTCCTATGGCTCAGTCTTGGTTCTATAGCTGCTATTGAGAACACCACACATACTCAGCCCAAATTTAATTCAGGGGGGTGAATCAGAAAAATATGCAAAATTCCTGTTTTAATTAAATCACCAGCATTTTCAAAAAATCAACACTGAGTGCTTTTGAAACACAGTTGACCTAAACTCCATACTGTCCCTGAATTACCTCACACACACAAGATCTGCTGTTGTCCCCTTAGGACAAGAACAGAGGAAATATCAGATTTTCAGGATAGTGTATCAAATGTGCAGGTGTCAGGGACCTTCAGTTACATACAGAGGAAGTTTGATGTCTACAACAGGGTGACAGCAGATTGGAGATGGGGGTTCTGGTGAAAATGTGCGTGGCAGCAACATGCATTGCAGCTTAACTGTGACAGTCCCATAACTGCTGACGCCTAATAGTGGAGGACAACAATGATGTTAACATTCTGGCCAACTACTAGGTGCAGTTGATCCTTACTGACAATTAATGAAAATTACTAACATAAAAATAGCCTATACCAGGCCTATTCAGTTGGTAGATTCATTAAATTCATGTGGCCCACACGAGGCTTCAAGAATGCCTGCAGTTGTACAGACAGTGAATGCAACACTCCATGTAACCTAGCAACTTTCAACACAGTGTACTGCTGTGAAAGCGCTTCTATCAGTGGTGGTAGGAGTTTCTAATAGTAATCGTATTGTTCGTCTGCCTAGACTAACAACCCTTATTTTACTTTATTTTACATTTATTTGTAACGTAATTTCACCTCTCGCCCGTAAGCTGGCTGGGATAGGCTCCAGCACACCCGTGACCCCTGCGGGGAGTAAGCGCTTCAGAGGATGAATGAATGAATGACTGTAACTTAATTTGCAAAAGCGACACACTGATAAACATCACACTCCAATACTGAGAAATCTCAGCAGAGTGCTGCAAAAGTCCAGCTTGATTGATCAAATACTGAGTGTACTGATAGTGGGCCCACTGGTAAAATGATATAGAGGTCTATATTATTTTACATGGTGCTGTATATACAGAGTCTGACTGAACAGGTTTTAATAATCATCAATCACTATTAGATTGCATTCATACAGATTTTCACACTGTGTAAAAAAAAAACACAGGCATCACTTATTTGCATGGGGAGAAGTGTTTACATGTAAACCATCACAAAGGGAAGATCCATTAAAATCACATCTGCCGCTAACATACATGCAAGTGAACATTCCTGTTTGTTTATTTTGCAATGTAAACACCGTATTTCTGGTATTTACCTCAAAACACTACCTTAATAATTTTTTAGAGCCAAGCCCTGTTTGTGTTTCCTCCAATTCCCTTATAGTATTTCACTGTCTCAGTCCTACATGAAACAACACACTGTCAACAACACAGCCCATTGTGTTGTTTCAATGATGGGTTATGTGAATATGGCCTACATTTAACTGTGACAGTTTAGAGTAACTCAGTAGTAAAGTACCTTCCACACACTAGGAAAAGTTGTTTCCCCATTAAATGTTTATTTAAAATTTTTCTTCAAAAATAGTAAAGCCACACATATTTTCAAGCACAGGCATTTTTTTTACAGTATACTGTAAATAACCTCTACTATTATCCAGTGAGTCAAACCATGCACTGAGCCTGACAATCAGGTGGACGCTGTGTCAGGCACAACCGTCATATCCAACTAGCTGGCTGCATTTGGTTACAAAAAGACACACATAAACATAATGTTACAGTTAGCTAATGTTAGCGTGTTAGCTAACATGCAGCGCGAAAGTTATGAGCAGTGGTGTGGAATGAGGAAAATGTTTGATGAAGCCAAGTGACTTCAAATCTATGTCTTATGAGGGAGTATGTCACTGCATGTACAGCCAGTGTAATGTAGCCAGATGAACTATTAGAGCGCCTGCAGAAGCAGGACTTGCTGTGACTGTCACATGCACACACACCAGCAAACACTTAATTCACGTGCAGGCTTAAATGCATTATTATAAGATACCCAACTCCCTGCTCAAATATGCATAACCAGCTAAATACAAAGCACAGATTCAATATTGAGAAAAAGAAGCAAATTCAGCCAAAAGAAATTTCGGGTATATGTATCGACTCATGGCAAATGTCATGTATGCTTGACATAAACGTATACGTCTTTATCATTATATAACAGGACCGAAAAGGCTAACAACCAAGACCTGCACAGCTATGAACAATTTGTTCATAGCTGAGTGGAAACAACAATAAAACAATAGCTTAATCTGAGTAACACGTGCAACTAAAACCAGTCAAACAAGGTACAACTGATAATTAGGACAGCAGATTTTCCACACACAGCTATATGTACAGTTCAGTTATAGGAAAGCTGCAGAGAGAGAAGGCTGTGGGCTTTCACTGTCCATTTATAAGCAGGTCTGCAAAACTCTTCCCCGTGCCAGAAGTGGCTTGTCTTACCTGATCTGAACTCAGATTGGAGCTGGACTTTGAACCTGCGTAGCCCCTGTATAAGCTTTAAGTTTCCCTGCTACACTGTCTGTGCAGATAAGATGTTAGATCCTGAGACTTGACATCTGATTCTGGTGTTAGTGAGGTCTGATTTCCCCTTTGCTTTAGTATGAATTTATCATGTTATCTTTGCCTACTGTCAAGACTTGGGATCCCACGTTAACCCTAGCTTCCCCCTACACTTTTCTCCCAACCAGAAAAGACTCAATTGTAAAGACCCACACAGCTATATTGAGCAGACCATGCTGCACCTGTTAAAAAATCTTGTCATAATAAGATTTATTAATAATCTCTACAATTTTTATATTCAGTCTGCAGAGATACCTTTTTGGGTCCGGATCAGGACAGGAGTCTGCCATTTAGGGATCCTTGGTCTATAAATACAAAAAGGTCATTTTAAAATTACCTTATGTTTTATTTAAATTATCTCAAAAATAAAATCTCCCAAAAAGCTTTTTTTAATAATACGACCAAATTATGCACTGGATTGCATAAAAATCAGTGAAAACGTTCCCAAATATTTCTGGGGAATTTCTTTTAGAAAAGAACTTATTTAACAATCTCCAAAACCACCATGCACCAAAACCAGATAAATAACATTCTACGTCTACTGTGTCTTCTAAACAACTAGACTGATGATGAACAGTCCAATACAAAACGTAAGTGTAAGAAACACCTAAACACTAAATATGACCACCTAGAATAGAGTATTGTAATGGAGAAAGCACATTTAGCAAAAACACACAACACACACATGCCAGAAATGTAAATAGACTGGAATCACCTGAAAAAACTGCATTTGCATTTGACATCAATTAAAATGGGTTTAAAATTTAATTTATAAACTGTCATATTAGTCTAAGTGTTTTAACTGTAGTAGAAACAGTGAATTGCAGCAATGAAAACTGCAGTTGTTTAGTTTCAGTATGAGCACAGAGGAGGTTCCTCTTAACTCATGTCAGTGTCAGACAGAACACTACTGATAGATATACATATAGTCTCTGACTTCACATAGCAACATGATGAAATATGTAAGGGCCATTCCGCTGAATCGGTGCCATTTGCGTCCCCAGGACATTATATGTATAAAAATACATAAAAATAAATACATTTTATTATTAAACATGGTGTTCTGCAAATTGATCTAATTGCAGATGTAAGATATCAAATTTAAAACAGATAAAAAAAGGCATTTTTTACTTGTCTCCACTCTCTAACACTACACTTTACCGTGATATGTAATGTTTGAAACAATTTTTTTCTTTGCATTGATGCATTAATCTATTTCAGTTCAAGTTACTAAGGTTGTTGACATTTAGGATCAGTCTAACAATGTGAATACATTACTATAGGATGTAGGTTTTGCAATGAACCATTCAGAGTTTTATATAGACAAGTCCATTTTAGGTACTGGTAGTCAATACACAGATCTTTGTTGTTGTCTTTCCTGCCTTTTATAAAAGACAGAGAAAAGTGTATACAGTGCAGGAGATAGAAAACCTGCCTGTGGCATGCTGCAGGGGAAGGAGCAAGAGCAGCCTCTATCTACATCCCTCTTTTCCCCTTCCCTTTCTCTTTTTCTCTCCTCTTCCTTCCCTTCCTTCGTCATGCACACACAGCCACACATACACGCACAATAACATAAATGCACATATTCTGATATTGACATGCATTCTTGTTACTTAATGTTCATTCCTGATACTAAATCAAGTAAAATAAAAACCACTTTTTTTCAATTATATTTGATCTTTTATTTATCTTATTGTTTTAGAAATGAAATAAAAGAAGTGCATAAACCTGAGGTCTGGGTTTTCTTAAAAAATGAAAAAAATGACATTGCACATTTAGAAAAATACAACTTGTGTGCATATATGTTGTGATATTTTAGTCACAAATATAAATAATTTAAATATGTAACCAACTAAATAATTAGTTGAAGTATACTTTACACATACTTTTAAATGACACTTGAGTTTTGGTAACAGGACTGAGAAAAATGCAACCAACGCCCGATTAAAAAAAATAAAACCAAGTTGCCTGAGATGGTCAAATGGTCAATGTTGAACTGAACGTTTGAAATTATTTTTAAAGATTTAAAACAGCCAAATGATATAACATGAAGAATATAAAAATCAGCATTCACATTTCTTTTTCCGTGAAGTTAGTCAGGATGTAATTTTCCTTCCTTTAGTAAAGGTGTTTTTCTACGACAGCTGATTTCTTGACACAAACTTGACTCATGTTAGCGAAGTCATTTAAAGGATTTAAAGGACAGACGGAACAAACCAGAGGTGAACCGGGCTCTGACTGCAGAGAATCAACTCTTTCCAGTAAATCACAGACAGTTTCACACAACAGAAAGTAGCGTTGTAGAGTCCCAGCACCCACACCTACCTCCCTTTAAAGAGCGACTTGTCTCCTGAGTGAACAGAGAGAACCACAGACAGTTTACTGAACTTAATCCCACACTGAGCAGAAACGTCTCACCTGATATCATGTCTCGCTGCAGCTACACACAGTCCGTCCTGTGACGGCGCCAAAAACCACGTGACCATCCCGAATTAAACTTCCTCATCTCGAGTATCACAGAGGAGTGGTGGTGAGGACCGGGTCCTCTGAGGGGGCTCATCATCATGAGGACATCTGCCCTGTCCCGTCTCTGTGCAGGAGGATGCAGGACGGGTTAACCCTAAGCTGCCTTCAAAAATAGACTCTGCAAGAAAAGTGGTGCAGAGTGGAGAGACGCTTCTGGGACGCGCTGCAGAGCTCACAGTGTAATCACAAGCACAGTGTCAGCGACCAGCTACAGCGGTGTCAGTGGAAAGTAGCTGGGGCTACGGCTGCTGGTGTGGCCAGAAGATATTTTTTTGTTTGCTTCAAAATATGCTTTAGATGTTGTTTAGGTACAGTATACTGGTGATAACTAGCAAGCAAAGCTGTAATCTAATATCCTTAGAATTAAGTCCAATGTTACAATAAAGTTTAACTAATTCCTGTAGTTTAGTTTGGACACAAGAACAGAGGAGACCAATGTCACACCTGGATTTAGCCTACTACTTTCTTTCCTGTTAATAAAAAAAATGTAGCTTGTTTACAGTGGGTTGTTTGTAGGGACTCCATCATTTTGAGAATAAAATAAGACAATTTTGAAAATGATAGCAGCAACATGTGTTTACCACAGTGTATCATCACCAGTTCTTTTACCAACAGTCTGTAAACATCTGGGAACTAAGGAGACCAGTTGCTGGAGTTTTGGAAGAGGAATGTTGTCCCATACCTGTCTGATATAGGATTCTAACTGCTCAACAGTCCTAGGTCTTCTTTGTTGTATTTTGTGTTTAAAGATACGACAACTGTTTTTAATTGATGAAAGACCTTCCTTGAAAAAGAGGTCTGAAGGGGAGCATATACTGCTCTAAAACCTGCATATATCTTTCAGCATTGATGGAGCCTTTCTAGATGTTTGAGCTGCCCATTCCATAGGCACCTTTGTCCCCCCATACCATCAGGCAGATGGGCTTTGGAGCTGGTGCCAAGCTGAAAGGCCCCCCTCCTCTTTTGTGTGGAGGGCATGGTGCCCACAGTTTCCAAAAATAATGTCATATTTTGACTATTGTGACCTTAGAACAGTTTTCCTGAGGCCATACAGTGATTACCATCAAAGAATCATTTCTGTTTTTAATGCAGTGCTGTCTGAGATCCTAAGGATCAAGGGTATTCAATATTGCACACATATATTTCTACAGATTCTCTGAATATTTTGATGATATTATGAACTGTAAATGTACATATTTTCAAAGTCCAAATGATCCACTTCAGACTCTGCTGCCATAATGGCCTTTGACCGGGGTCTTGGGTCCCTGGCTCCTCATCTGAAGACGACTGTAAAAAATCTAGGGGTGATATTTGATAGTGATCTGACATTTGCTAAACAAATAAATGCAGTTGTGAAGTCCATCTTTCTTCAGCTAAGGCTTTTAAGGAAAGGTCAAGTCATTCCTTTCTTTCAATGATTTTGAAATAGCAATTAATGCTTAGGCTTGACTACTGCAACGCCTTGTATGCTGGAGTTAATCACACACCCCTTACTTGTCTTCAGATGTTTCAACGTCAAATTCAAACGTTGGGGTGATTGTGCTTTCACTGTGTTAGCTCCTAAATGATGTAATAGCTTACCTCTGAATGTTAGAGCAGCGTCCGTTATTTGAAAGTGTTTCACAGATTGGTAAACCTCTGTCCATCTTCTAAAGGAGACTGATGGTCTAAGAGTCTAGGATGCGTTTAAGGATTCCCTAAGATGTTCTTTTCCTGGTTAGTACCACATACTTTTCCTGCCTCTGCCCCAACCTTTTTGAGACATGTTGCTGCCATCAATTTCCAAATGCCCATTTGTCCTTAAAAACTGTTTAAACAGTTGATGGTTTTCTATATTTAGTTGTAAATAAAATCCTGTTTGTATTAGTCATAGATAATAGAATACATTTGCAGTGTTGCAAGTTTTGATAACTGACTAATTTGGTATTTCATTTCAATAATCTGATTCCTAAAATATAATTTAAAAAATGGGGTTTTCAACAATTTATGATAAAAACCTGAACATATTTTCTTAGCTAATGGAAATCTTGGAAATCTTGTCTCCATAAATATGCAAGTGGAGAATGTTTAAAATGCACCCCAATCTGTCTGCAGCTTTTAATAATCACTCACACTCTGTTGTTCCTTGTTTCTTGTTGATTGAGCTGCAATGTATGATCAAAGCAACCTAAGCTGCGCACTCCCATGTTTTCCATGGCCTTTTTCCATGTGCCTGCCAATGCCTGCATTGTCTGTGAGGTGTAAAATGTGGTTCTGACACATGTCGTAAGCACCCCAAACATAAAACTGTGTAAACAGATTGGCCCATATGGATCTGCCACATTATCCAATACCTGATCTACAATGTTATGAAAGGTAATTGCCACGTTCCTGATTTTCTTTTTTTTGCATGTTTGTCACATTTAAGTGTAAAAGTAAATTCAGCTCATCAGACACTTTTCAGTATTACACAAAAATACCCAAAGTAAATACAATAATTTAAAAGAATTTAATTTCTTAAAGGAAAAAAGCTGTCCAAACCTGCCTGGACCTATGTGAAGTAACAGTAATTACCCACATTTTTTGGAAAGCTGAGTGGCAATTTCATTTGCCACACCCATGCCTGATTACTGCCAGACCTGTTGAATCAAGAAATCAAACTTCAACAGAAGCTGTCTGACAAACAAAAAGCAACACATCATGCTGTGATTAAATGTCAAAATCACCAACCTTTTTTTTTTTTTTTTTTTGGAGTTGTTCCTATTTGCTCCCTACCCGCTGCTCTTTAAGCTTCATTGTCATTACCTGAATTGTTTTCACCTGTGATTATTGACTGCACCTGTGCCACCCTTCCTTTTTAAGGAGTATTCTCTCTAGACCAAATCGCCAGATTGTCCTGACCATGTGCTCAACTCTCCAGCCTTCCTGCAAACCTAGTATCCTGATATCCTGTGTACCGAACCAGGCCTGTTGTATGCTGACTTTGTCTCTGCCTAACTCTTTGAAAGTGCCACTTACGTTTTGTCTCCGTTTATTGACAAATAAATATGGCCAAAGATGGTAATTACCTCATTACCATCTTTGGCCAGAGGAATGTGTCATCAAAAGAAATTCAAGAACAGATGAGAAACAAAGTAATTGACATGTATCAGTCTGGAAAGGATTCCAAAACCATTTCTAACACTTTGGGACTCCAGTGAACCACGGTAAACCTTCCCAGGGGGAAAGGCCTACCAAAATTACTCCAAGAGCACAATTACGACTAATTCAAGGGTCAAAAAAAACCCAGAATAACATCTAAGGAACTGCAGGCCTTACTTACCTTAATTAAGGTCAGTATTCATGATTCAACAATAAGAACCACTGCTGACCAAAAAGAACACAAAGGCTCATCTCACATCTTGATTATCCCTAAGACTTTAGGGCAATTATTCTGTGGACTGATGAGACAACTTTTTTGGAAGATCCCATTACATCTTGAGTAAAACTAACACAGCATTTCATAAAAAGAGCATAATATCAACAGTCAAATATGGTGGTGGTAGTGTGATGGTCTGGGGCTGCTTGGCAGCTTCAGGACCACACTTGGATTATGCAGCAGGATAATGATCTGAAACACACCAGCAAGTCCACCTTTGAATGGCTTAAAAAAAGTGGCCTAATCAAAGTCCGGACTTAAATCTGATTAAGATGCTGTGGTATGACCTTAATCGGGCCATTCAAATTTGAAAACCTTTCAATGTGTCTGAATTAAAACAGTTCTGCAAGAAAGAGTGGGCCAAAATTCCTCCACAGTGATGTGAAAGCCTCATTGTCATTTAATGCAAAGGCATGATTGCAGCTGTTGAGGCCAAGGGTGTAACAATGTGTTATTAGGCTTAGATGGCAATTACCTTTTCACATAGGACCAGACAGTTTTAGGTTAGAAGGGTCAAAATGTGAAAGGTGAAGGCACAAGTGGTCCATGTGATAATTGGAACACTGGGGTCTGTGACCCCCAAACTGGGAGAGTTGCTGGAGTCAATGAAGTGAGGTTAATTGGAGATTCTAAATTCCCCGTAGGTGTGAGTAAGAGTGTTAATGGATGTCTTTGTCTAAATGTGGCCCTGCGATGGACTGGCAACCTATTCAGGGTATACCCCTTGCCTGTATGACAGCTGGGATAGGCTCCAGCACACCATGACCCCTACGGGGTCCTTACTTGCAGTGGAGTACTTTTTAAGGAAATCTTTATTGAGTATTGCATTTGACGGCAGCAACACTTGTAATGAGTTATTAGTAAAAGTCATTAGTGTCATATAGTTTCTGCTTCATAAATCATTTTCAGATAAATAGAAGAACAAACTGGCAGATCATCAGCTAAACCTTCTGTAAGTAACTGACTTTATGAAGTGAACCTTAATGCAAACAGCAGAACAGCAAAAAACAACCACAGTAAAGCGTCATATCTTTCACACTGGACAGGGACACGTTACTGTTCAGGCACCTTATGAAATCAGTGTTTGAAAAAACACCAAAGTCACCTTTAGAAAAAGTGACATGAAACTTTGTTTTACCCTAAGAATTCTACTGTGGACAGTAAAAAGTGATAAAGACTGCATGGTGCTGGTCATCTCTAAATGACAATCTTTTTGTGTCACAGCAGATCTGGAATGTTGATCCATTTCTTTGATAATATAAACATGGGAGCATGAAAAGGAGAAAGTTATATGTTTATAATAGTATATCTCATCTCATCTCATCTCATCTTCTTCCGCTTATCCGGGGCCGGGTCGCGGGGGAAGCAGCTTAAGTAGAGATGCCCAGACTTCCCTCTCCCTAGACACCTCCTCCAGCTCTTCCTTGATAATGTAGATAATGTTATTGTCAGCAATTT
>OMLM01013997.1:24892-38428 GCA_900302695.1 Helostoma temminkii | reverse complement strand
GTCCCGTCTCTGTGCAGGAGGATGCAGGACGGGTTAACCCTAAGCTGCCTTCAAAAATAGACTCTGCAAGAAAAGTGGTGCAGAGTGGAGAGACGCTTCTGGGACGCGCTGCAGAGCTCACAGTGTAATCACAAGCACAGTGTCAGCGACCAGGTTGAAGCCGTGTTGCAGCCAGAGAAAGCAGTAAAACAGCCAAATCAAAATACCTTTCCAACATTGTTGTCAATAATCACCTCACCTAATTAACCTCAGGTGTTGTTCGGTACAATTAATTCTGTTCTTGGCTTCAATCTAAACTTGTGAGTAGTTTCTTCATTATTTTATTGACAAAATCAACAACGTCAGACTGTGTTCTACTGCCACGCTCCCTGATCCAGCGGTTATTCCTGTGTGTTCAGCTGTCACCTGTGTCTTTGTCTGAATTATGTGATGTGGTTCAGCACATGAAAACATCCCAGTGTTCTCTGGACACTATGCCTACAAGTCTGCTTAAATATGTTTTTGACTGTCGGGCCTAAACTCCCACTCCTGTCAAAGTTTGTTGAGATTGTTTTTATGCAACTCATTTCTTATGGTGCTTTTAGATCTTACTCCTGCATTCAATACAGTTGATCATCAAATTCTGTTGTCACGTCTGGAGCACTGTGTGGGAATTCAGGGTACTGTTCTTAACTGGTTCAGGTCATATCTTACAAATAGAAGCTTTGCTGTTGATATCGGTGCTTCTACCTCCTCTTCGGTTTGGGGGGCTTCTCTGGGGGGGCCAGTGGGTTGGCCAGCAATGGGGTGGCGCCACTATATACATATATATCTTGAAAAAACATGTTTTTTCTTACCATTGCTATGCAGATGACATTCAGATATACTTACATTTAAAGGCACACCACTTCAACCTTTGTTCAACTGTTTGAGAACATGGCTGGCACTAAACTTTCTACACCCCAGTAAAGGCAAAACAGAAAGTGTGCTGTTTGGGGACTCTGCTGCCTTAATGGCCTTTGACCAGGGTTTTGGGTTTCTGGCTCCACATCTGAAGACGACTGTAAAAAACTTGAGGGTGGTGTTTGATAGTGATCTGTCATTTGATAAACAAATAAATGCAGTTGTGAAGTCCAGCTTTCTCCAGCTAAGGCAGGACAAGTCATTCCTTTCCTTTAATGATTTTGAAATAGCAATTCATGCTTTTATCAGTTCCAGGCTTGAATACTGCAACTCCCTGTATGCTGGAGTTAATCACACGTTCCTTACTTGTCTTCAGATGGTTCAAAATGCTGCTGCTCGTCTCTTGACAAATACCAGAAAGTTCAGTCACATAACCACCGTTCTGGTCTCTCTTCACTGGCTTCCAGTTTGTTTTCGAATTGATTTTAAGTTACTGATCTTTGTGGCACAATCCAGCAAGATTACTCAGGTTTTCTAATCATTTTCTTTTAGACATTCCAAGGGCCAAATACAAACATTGGGGTGATCAGGCTTTCTCTGTGTTAGCTCCCAAATTATGGAATACCTTACCTCTAGATAGAGCAGCGTCAGACCTGGCAGCTTTTAAATCACTGCTTAAAATGTATTTATTTTCCTTGGCTTTTAATGCATAGTAGGAGTCTGATACTGTCTTTTAATCATGGTTTTGATGTCTTTTGTGTTTTTATTTTTGTGATTGTCCTCATTTTACTTATATTATTTATTTTATTTTATGTGAAGTACTTTGGTCAACAAGATGTTTATAGTACTATATAAATAAATGTGATTAGATTTGATTTGAATTTCTTGATTTGAAAGTGTTTGACGATTTGTAGAAGCAGCTTTTCACAGATCGGTGAACCTCTGCCCATCTTCTGAGAGACTCTGACTGTCTAAGAGTCTAGGATGCGTTTCAGGTGTTCTTTTTCTTGTTAGTGCCACTTACTTTTCCTGCTTATTGTTGCCTCTGTCTTTTGAGACATGTCATGACATCATTTTCCAAATTACTATATTTTTTTCCTAAAAACTGTTTAAACATTCAATGGTTTTCTAAATTCTGTTGTAAATAAAATATGGATTTATGAGATTTGAAAACAATGTCATTCTGTTTTTAGTATGTTGGAAATAGGATTGTAATATGGCCATTGTTGACTTCTCTCATGCTGTCATGTGCCTGTGTCTGCCTGCCACGCCCCACTCTCTACCCAGTCAGCTTCAGTTTGGGAATTTCCCACAGGTACATGATGACTCTAAGTGTGCTGACTGGCAAGTTGCTTGAGTATTAATTGCACTTCTGCAATGTGACATAATTGCTCCATGTTGACATACGTGACACAAAAGGCTGTGTCACACACACACACACACACAGTTTATTGTTTCTTTTTTCTGTATTTTGAAATGTGATCATCTGTCAGTACATGTATAATATTTATATTGTAACTACACAGACTTCCATTTTAACTACCTCGTTTCGCTCCTTGATACAATACACATGCATGTTTTAAAGGAGTTTTTTATCCAATCCTGTTTGTATTAGTCACATATAATATAATACATATGCAGTGTTGCAAGTTTTGATAACAGACTAATTTCATTTCAATAATCTGATTACTAAAATATAATTCAAATAAATTCATTCATACAATTTATGATAAAAATCTGAACACATTTTCTTAACCAGTGGAAAACTTGTGAATCTTGTATCCATGAATATGCAAGTGGGGAATGTTTATTTTTTATGCCTCTCAATCTGTCTGCAGCTTTTAATAATCACTCACACTCTGCTGTGACAACGGTTCCTTGTTGATTACAAGCTGCGGTGCATGAGCAAAGAAGCCTAAGTTGCACACTCCCATGTTTTCCATGGCTTTTTTCCGTGTTGCTGACATGCTGCACATGTTTCTGACGCATGTCGTAATCCACCTATACGTGCAAACTGTGAGCGACACTGTGAGCGTCTTTAATGTTGCTCATAATGAGAAGGAGACAAGCTGCGGTGAAATGGAGTGTGTGATCATTCAATTGTAAAGCAATGGCAATGAGTTTAGACTCATTCAGGATTTGCAGCTGTAGCTTGACCGTTTTCAGGTGCACTTCAGACTGAGTCTGGACCAGTTGCACAGCTTAGTGAGAATATTAGTGCCAGAGCTCACAAAAATGAAGATCACCTTTGCTCTTTTCTGCAGACCCACCTGCACGGAGCTGTCTAGTGCTCGGTGATTGGACAAGGCGAGTTGACACCACAGAGCACTGCACTCAACTTGACTTCGGCGCTCAGCTCGATGGAACGCCACTCTTGTGTCGAGCGAACACATAGAAATGAATGAAACTTTCAGCAGTGCAGTGCGCCCACTGATTCCTCTCTGAAAATGCCTTAAAGATTCAATTTCTGATTGATTTTAAATAATGATTTCATTTCTGTCCAAACCTGCCTGGCCCCATGTGAAAAAGTAACTAGTTTCCTGATTTAGCTAAGGTTCCAGTTGAATATTTGGACCTCAAAGAGGTGTTTAGTAAATCCAGGGCTACTTCTCTTCCTCCGGCCTTATGATTGCACCATTAGCCTTCTTCCTGGCACCACCCCTTCTCGAGGCTGACTATACTCCTTGCTGGGCCTTATGACTATTTAGTGATGTATTTGGACTCACCAGTACTCCAGCAGTCTTTCTGAACTTGGACAATGATGTGCTGGGAAATATGCTGAATGAATTTGTCTTTGTTTATACATTCATTCATTTTCTGAACCGCTTAGTCCCCGCAGGGGTCACGGGTGTGCTGGAGCCTATCCCAGCCGGCATACGGGCGAGAAGCGGGGTACACCCTGGACAGGTCACCAGTCTATCACAGGGCCACATATAGACAAACAACCATTCACACTCTCACTTACACCTACGGGCAATTTAGAGTCCCCAGTTAACCTGACTGCATGTCTTTGAACTGTGGTAGGAAGCCAGAGTTTGTCTTTGTTTACCTTGACGATATTCTTATTTATTCCTGTTCATGCCCAAGAGATTCCATTCCAGGGTTCCTCAGTGATGGCAATTTATCCTGCAATCCTGGGGTTGCCAGAACTCTCTCACTGCTCCAGCAACGGTTATTGTGACCTGCCATGCGAGCTGACACCAGAGACTACGTCTCTGCATGGCCTGAATGTGCCCAGAACAAAACGCTCCCATAAAAGACCTGCTGGTCTCCTCCAGCCTGTCCCAGTTTGTCAGCGACCCTGGACCCACATCGCTGTAGACTTCATCACTGGTCATTCCCACTATTGTGGACAAATTCTCTAAAATGGTTCACTTTGTCTCCTTACCTAAGCTCCATTCTGCCCGTGAGAGGCTGCCCGTGTCCTGGTCCAGCATGTGTTTCAACTACATAGCCTCCACTGTGATATGGTTTCAGACCATGGCAAGATTCTGGTCTGAGTTCTGCTGCCTACTAGGCATCTCAGTGAGATCCTCCTCTGGTTTTCATCTTAGATCAACGGCCAGACGGACAGGCTGTGCGGTAAGGACCCATCTCTGTGAGCAGGATATGTGGCCTGGGTAGAATATGCTCAGAGCTGATTACCATCATTTGCCACAGGGATGTGTCATCGAAAGAAATTAAATAACAGATGAGAAACAATGTAATTGACATGAATCAGTCTGGAAAGGATTCCAAAGGTATTTCTAAGATTTTGGGACTCCAGCCAACCACGGTGAACCTTCCCAGGGGGGAAGGCCTACCAAAATTACTCTAAAAGCACAATTACGAATCATCCAGGGGTCATAAAAAAACACAGAACAACACCTAAAGAACCGCAGGCCTCACTTGACTCAGTTAAGGTCAGTATTCATGATTCAACAATAAGAAAGGGCAAAAATAGCAAACTACAAAAAATCAGGAAGGTGGCAAATACTTTTTCACAGCACTGTAGCTCTTTAGGCAATATCACAATAATAATATCAAATAGGTGCATCCATTGATATTATGTACTGTAGATGATAGTATATTCAAAGTATTTGCAATTTTACATTAAGGAACATAATCCTTAATTATTTTACAATTTATATACAAAGCTTTTCACAGATTGGTGAACTACCCATCTTTATTTCTGAGAGACTCTGACTCTCTAAGATGCTCCTTTTATACCCATTCATGTTGCAAAATGTTCTTCCAGCTTTTCCTTTTACTTTCCATTTACTTTTCCAGTGTTTTGTTGGCTCTGACTCAAGGTTTTTATTGTTTATTTAAAACTGTACATTTTCTTAGTTTAAACATTTTAATTTAAACATTTTGTAAAACAAGTTTTATCTATAATAAAATATGGGTTTGTGATATTTGCAAATCATTACATTTAGTTTTTAGATAGATTTTACACAGTATTTGTATAATAATAATAATAATAATAATAATAATAACACATATGAGGGGAGCATACAGAAACCTAACAGAGAAACTAGATAGGGTAACCTAGACAAAGAAACTATTAAACAACTGTGGGAAAACAGAGAATGGGAAATAATGCAGATCATAAGGCAAACCTGGCAAATAGAGGCAATGCTGGGAGTCCAAAGTAAGCAGGCAGACAAAGTTCAGTGGTGGGAACTGGTGGCTCTTAATTATGCTAACACAGAACAAACATGGGGAAAAACACAACAGGACTAAACAGGTTAAACACAACAGAGGATCTGACAAGGGTAAATAGTGAGCAGGGAGAATCTATGCAAAGTCCATGATCAGGTGGCTGCAGCTAGGGACAACAGGGTGAGTTGAGTAAATCATGAGAAGTGCGCCCAGAGCTGGGAGCAGGGAGTGTCCAGGTGAATGCAGGGCAAATAGACAGAGAAGACATGGGAATCAAACAACCAAAAACCTAAACTCATGACATTCACTACAGCCGCCTTCAGTTGCTGCTTGTTTGCTGGGTCTTGCTGCCTTCAGTTTTGTAACTGCCTTCAGGAACTGAAAAGCCGCTCTACTGGATTGAGATCAGATGACTGACTCGGCCATTTAAGAATATTGATTTTCTTTGCCTTCAATAAGTCTTGAGTTGCTTTTGTAGACTGTTTAGGGTCATTATCCATCTGAACTGTGAAGCACTGTCCTATCAGTTTTGTAACATTATGTTGAATGTGCAGAGATTATAGTCCTATGCACCAGAATTCATTTTGCTACTTCTGTCAGCAGTCACATCATAAATAAATAACACTGCCTACATCATGTTTGACACATTATGTGGTATACTTTGGATTATCACCATAATCTGTCCAAAGAATCTGAAACCAGAACATGGAAAGCTTTTTTTAGATTTAGTTTTCTGGCAAAGTCTAATGTGCCTTTCCTGTTCTTGAATGTTACCATGGTTTGCACTATTCTTTACTTCTGTTGATGCTGTTTGGGAGATTTTCTTCATCAAGGAAAGGATTCTGCAATCATGCATGTTAGTTGTCTTCCATAGTCTTCCAGGGTTTTAATGTTGTTGAGCTCAATAGCTTTATTCCTTTTTGAGAATGTCCCAAACTGTTGATTTAGCCACACCTAAGGGCCACCATAAAAATATTATTTGAGTTCTGACTTTAATCTGAGAATTCTGACTTTTTTCTCAGAATTCTGAGAAAAAGCCAAAATTCTGAGTTTAAAGTCAGAGTTTTTACAGTTGAACAAATTTAATAAATTAGTTCCAAGGCAGCAATGACCAAAAAACATCTTGAACCTTTGGGCAAATATTATGTGGACTGATGAGAAAAAAGTTGAACTTTTTTTGAAGGTGTATGTCCCACTACATGTGTAAAAAATGGGTGTAAAGCTAACACAGCATTTCATAAAAAGAACATACAACAGTCAAACACGGTGGTGGTAGGGTGATGGTCTGGGGCTGCTTTCCAACTTCAGGACTTGAACGACTTGCCATAATTAATTGAATCCTGAATTCACTGTATATATAGCATTATTATCATTATTATTATTATATATATTTGTAGTTAACTTTGACTTGATACCCTGTTAAATTACATTAATTTTCAAATCTCTCTTTGCAATACCTCTACCAGCACAGACATACGGGCTGAAAGAAGAGTCAAAACAAGATGTGAAAGGTGAAGGCACAAAGGGTCCACGTGATAATTGGAACACTGGGGTCTGTAACCCCCAAACTGGGAAAGGGGCTCCAGCAGATTCCAGGAACAACACTTGAGATCTCTGTTCAGAAGAGTGCAGTCCCCTTAAGCTACCAGGCCTCTGGTACACAGGACCATCTTTGATTAACCTGTGGCTTTGAGCCACCAGAGCAGCCCCTATGTGCCTGGATCTCAGTCCTTCTTCCACCAGTGCTCAGTAGTGTCAGGGTAAATAAAAAGTCCTTCCTGTCACTTTCAGAGAGGAGAACACTCAGCAGCGTTTCAAATATTTTAGCTTTTTTACTCAGCAACTCAGTCAGATTGATCACTTAGTGGACTTCTGATACTAATAATGCTGTGTTCTTAAAGTACATTTTAAAGCACATTTTACATTTTACTTCTACTACTTGCAGTGGAGTACTTTTTAAGGAAACCTTTATTTGAGTATTGTGTTTGTGTACTTTTGCCACCTTTTGCCAACAGAAGACACCCAAATGTAAATGATGGACAGTCACGGATAATATGACGGCAGCAACTCTTGTAAAGAGCTTTCAGTTAGCAGGAACAGAATAAACATGGCAAAAGTGTAAATATTTATTCAAGTCATTAGTGTCATGTAGTTTCTGCTTCATAAATCATTATCAGATAAATACAAGAACAACAGTAAAGTGTCATATCATTCACATTGTATAGGGACACATTACTGTTCAGGCACTTTGTGAAATCAGTGGCATTTTTTCCCCACAACATTTGATTAATTCCACAATAAAAATTGAGTGGCCACAAACCCTAAGTTGGGTACATTCTGTTTTTACAGTAATGAATATCTGTAATTTTTTGAGGAACAGGTGAAATAATTTAGATCAGCAGCCCCAGCAGGATGACCAGGAAAGTTATGGTGCTGAGGTGCACTCTGTAGCAAGGCCTGATGGCTGCAGATCACTGTCAGTCTCTGGTGCTCATTGTGGATCTTTCTCTTTTCTTTTCTTTTCTTCTGAGATACTCTGTGTTGCTTCCTCTGCAGAAGACCGGGGAGAGAATGAAGGAGGCAATCATAGGTGATTTAAAGAAGGGAGAAAGGTAGAGAGATGAGATAAGGTTGTGTTCATCAGGAACTGTGTTTCTGTGACCTTTTGTGTTTCTGTTTGTTACAGTTCCCCCCTCCGACCAGCTGAGGCAGTGTCCCTGAAAGTCTCTGTATTTTGGTTTTCTTGTTTTGTTTTTTCACTCTTTTTCACTTTTTTCACCGGGGGCATGTCTCGGCTGGCCGGAGTGAATTCAGGTGTGTGTTTTTTAGCAGCTGTCTAATGTTAGTCATTATTCGTGTTTGTATTTAAGTTGGTCACTTTGTGTTTCTAGTTGCTAGTGTGTCATATGTCGGTCTCGTTCCTCATCCGTTCCTGTCACTCACCTTTTCCCGGCCTCTAGCTTGTTTCTTCACGGTACGCAGTAAGTAAATAGAAAAGTCAGTTTGTTTGTTTCTGTTTCTCGTTCGTATTGTTAGCTCCAGCAGTTTGCTGTGATTTTGTGTTCTCTAGTTAGTTCGTTCCAGCGTTTAGCTGAGGTTGTCGTTATTTTCACTTTTACCTGTTAATCAGTCAGTCCTGGCTTTACGCTGTCGTTCTCTTTGGTTTATGGTCTAATGTGTTGGGAATCAGGTGCAAAATAGTTACAATAGTTACATTTTAAACATTCTGTTTTAGCCTACTCCCTGCTGGAAGACTTTTATTTATTGAAATGGGAAGGCAGTGCCTTGTTTGTTTACCTGTCAAGTTTTACTTTACTTTTAGGGTGTGAGCAATAGTGTCCATTTGTGTGTTTTATACTGAGACAGTCATTTACAGAAAGTAAACAACATCTGATTAGAGTTTGATGTTATTGAATTTTTGTAGCTTTTACAATAAAAAAATGCTGCAACTGCAATATTATGAAGTACTTTATAAGTACTCTGTATCGACAAGTACTCAAATGCAAGTACTAAGTCAGGAAAAAAGTAGTATCAAGACATCCCTAATATAATTATTATTTTTTCATTTCATAATTGGAACCAAAATGAATTGTTGACATTTTCACAATGCACAAAGGTTGATGTATCTTAATGTGTCAAAATAAAGAAAGAATAATAAAGATAGATAACACCAATAAAACAACCATTAATTATATGTGCTTGTCTAAATATAATTCACAGTATTTTTAGCAAGTTTCAGAGCTGTTGTGAACAAGTCACAACATCATAAAAAATAAAATAAAAATCACACCCTTCCAAGCAAAATGACAATTTAGAAATCAAGTGTGTGAAAAGCTCAGCTTGAAAAAACAAGCAATGTACCTGCTTCTACAGCCTTCACAGTGATATTGTGCCAGCCAGCAGTCTCTCTGTCCAAAATTTTGCCCAGTGTGATGGCTCCAGAATCAGAGTCAATATGGAAAATCATCTCCTGGTCTGTTGTCCGATCAATGGAGAACCTATGCCAGACACAAAAAGGAGATGTAGATACAGAAAGAGAAGCAATAAATGATAGAAAGCACACAGAGTCTGTTTTCTACTCAGTTTTTGAGTAATTTAAATGTAAATGTATTTGTATTGTTTTAGCTCATTCATAACAAGGACTTGGAGTTAACTTTGGACTGCAATAAAAAATAATAACAGATACACATAATAACATACATGGGAACAAGACTGAAGTAATTATATTTTAAGGCATTTACTGGAGAGTTGTCACAGGTCCTGTGACCGTAATTCTTAACTGAAAGCAGCTGCATAGTTACTTATTGACTATTCAGAGTAAGAAAATAAACATTAAATTTTCATTGTGCACTCCAGAAAAAAAAAAAACACAAATGCATTTTTCCTTCTTTGGGGTACTTCGTGCTCTCAACAGACTGGTGAGTCAACAAAAATCTGCTGAAAGGTTTCTTTGTTTCTCTCCCCCACCACACACACAGCTGGCTGGCTTACTCATGCCCACACGCACCATAATAATGTACTGAGGGCATTATCAATTCTTAAAGGTTTTCTGTTAAACATGCCAGCCAGCATTCTCCTAGTCCTCATGAGAATGATGGTCAAATGTATTGCAGATACAAAACATATCATCATCATATGCTTAAAGTAAATTGTGTGGCTGTTACATTGCATTTACACTTTATTCATGTTACTGAATGTCAACAAATAAAAGTGATTATTATGATTTACTTCTAGAAGGACACATTTTTTATACCAGAATAAACAGACAGAGGCCGTGTTTCCTTCACCAAACCTCAAATTGTGTTGTACAAGTTTTTGTTTTATCTTTCTTTATTTCTTTAACAGTGGACTCATTTGACAGGATTGTTGCTGTAACAGTCTAAACTCTGTTTGTCTTAATAGTTTTCACCCTTGACTCTCTACACACCGTAGATAATTACTGTCCAAAAAACAAACTGGCAAACAAAAAATACATCTTTGGTTTTAACTACATGCTGGTTTTGCACACACACAGGCTATTTCCTTTAAAATGATACATCCACAGCACAAAACTACAAACTTGGTTGTTGTACACATGCTTTTCCACATCTCCATATACTGTTTGCAGAGTTTGGTGTCTTGCCCAAGGACACTTCAGCCTGTGACCAGAAGGAGACTGAACCGGTTTCCCTTAGATTAATAGAAGACCTACTCTGCCTCCTGAGTCACAGCTGTCCAAGTGCTTAGACTGAAAATTATAATATCATTTCTGTAGTTTAATATCCAATAATAGCTTTCACAAGTGCATCTAAGCTACATGCCAGTTGTTTGTTTCACCTGGTTGAATCCTCGTATGTCAGGTGTTGCTTTTGTTGTTTTGTTTTGTTATTTGTATGAGGAGCAGTTCCACTGCAGGTTGTTTAAATTATGACAAAAATAATCTCTCTGCTAAACGGGTGGTATTGGTGATCACCTCCACATATTATGCACAAAAACCCCAACACTCAGGATGTGTGACTCACTAGGGTGCATTGCCTAATGCCGGAGGCCATGAGCTCACTAACTTTGCCCTGTAGGTGGCTTCTAGCCAACCTCTCCCCCTCATTTTCACTCATGCATGCATCACTTACTCAAACACATGCACACACAGAAACATACACTCATATATACTTGCACACATATCAGATGCACGCACTTTCAGCTCCGGGCTGCGGTGAATGACGGCACTGCCATTGTGTTGTATTTTATTACACCTGGAACTCTGAGCCTCATGAATTTTTAATAAAGGTAATTTGCACAGGCCCAGTCTATGGGGGTGTGTACTACAGTCAGTGAGACTGTCATAGCCCTTATCTACACTGCGATTATTTCTGAAGACATATAAACCACAGACCTTACTACAGAGGATTACCTGATAAGATTGTTTTTATCTTACACAGTAATCTCAGAGAAAAAAAAAATACACAGTACTCCTTCCTTGCTTGGGTTTTACCAAGCATAATTATAAAAAAAAAAAAAAAGAAAAGACTTTACACCTAAGCCTGTAAACTACCTATATACTCACTTCAGACTATTGTGTTTAGGTCTGTTATTGTTTGTTCCAATAAAATATACTAAAGTGATAAAGCAAAATACATAACATGCAAAATTCAGAGAGCACATGAACGCGGGCTTATGGAATTGCTACTCATGTTGCAGTCCTGAAGTATTGCATGCAAGTCACGTAAAAAGGAAGTACTCAAAGTAAACAGCATTATGAAGTTGGCCTTTATCGTACCTGACAGGCTTATTCTTCACATCCGGATCCCTGGCAGTGACGATGCCAACCAGAGCTCCTACTTTGGCATCCTCTTGCACTTCCATGATAGCGCCCTCTGCTGGTTGAAAGATGGGTGGCTCATCTATGTCCGACACACTAACACGTACGATGGTCTGGTCACGGAAGGAGCCCAGGTCCACGAAGCGTGGATCAACATGTTTATTTACTGCCTCTACTACAACATTGTGTGTGCGCTTGCTCTCAAAGTCCAGTGGCTGAAAGGCAAGACAGATTCTAAATAAATGGCCACAAGGTAGAAATATTGCAGCACTAACAAATAATGGCAATACTGGATAGCAATGACTCTAAACTACTGAAAAATGCAGTGATCAGTCACAACATTACATCTAAAGGGTCATTTTAATGTTGTTGTGGATAAGCATGGGCACTCGCTAACAGCTTCATCGCTTCCTTTCGAGTTCAAGGTTTCCTTCAAGTTATTATGATGCCAGCAGGACCAGGTTACCATTAGGTCAATCTGGCTACAATAAGTAAGAGTGCCATATTACTGGGTGTCAGTGTTTGTTGCTGTATTCTGCATTTTCTGCATTAATATTAATATTAATATTATTATTGCCGCAGAGTACATGTAGAAAAAAGGCACTGGTCAAACCTCAGTTGGCAACCAGTGCTCATCAGTCATCAAAGACCAATCATGTCTTTCTTTCCCTTTTTAGTGCACCTTTTTTTGAACAAGAGCTTGAAACACAGTGGTTGCTAAAAGCAAACTGTATTAACTTTGCCAAGAGGGCCTCAAGCCATGTTTGTCGATCTCTAACCCACACAGCTCCAGTCTTGTGTTGATTTTTAACAGAATCCCAATAACTTTTCATGAGCTCCAGCCACAAATGTCAACAAGAATTGCTTACATGAAATGTGAATGGAATATCTGCTGATGATAGCAACTCTCATTTTTGAATAACTATCGTCAGACACAAGCACAGAAGTACAATATAATTGTAAATTCATAGATAGTTTTGTTTTGATCTGGAGGGAAAATATTGCATCATCAAGCATATTTGCAATGTTAATTTTATCATAATCTAAGTTAAAGTCTAGATGTTTTTTGTGCTTCTATAAAAGCCAAACAAGGTTAATGGTTATCAACAACAACAGCACAGCATTCTATTAAATTAGCTGTACCTTCTTGATGAACACAACAGCTTCCTGTGTCTCCACATCAGTAGTGACCTTGAAGAGCTCCCCTCCCTCTTTGATCAGATAGCTCATGTCTGTGTTCTCTCCCATGTCTGCATCTGTGGCAATGACACGTCCAACTGGTGTTCCCACAGCTGCCCCCTCTGAAACAGAAAACTGATACATCTCTGGAATGACGAGAAGGCGGCCAGAGGTGGGGAAACAGGGACAGACAAAACTAGTTAGATTTTAGGAACAGTAATGGAGTGACAAAAAGAACACCACCAAGAGACAAAAGTAACACGGATAAGAGTCCAGTACAGGGAGGAAGAGGAAAGATAAATGGTAGATCATAGGTGGAATAATGAAGGTAGTAAGTAGAAAAGATGGATAGAGACTAAAAACAGAAAAGTGGCAAGAGGAAAGGAATTGGTAAGTAAAAACTAAAGTAAAGAGGAGAAAAGATGTGTACTGGAAAAAATACATTGGAACCAGATTATAATGAAAGAACAGCAACAGGTAGACAGCCAGTTATTGATAGTGTGGTCACTGAAATCAAGTATAATCAAGTATAA
>OMLM01013997.1:0-24657 GCA_900302695.1 Helostoma temminkii | reverse complement strand
AATAAAGCATGCAATAAATTAAGTGATGTACTATTATTTTGCAAATGAAAAAATATTGAGTACATTACAAACCAAATACAAGTAACAAGATAAAACACTATTGTTCCCTAGTGGGAAATTATGTGGGAACATCAAAGTTCTTACATATACAATGTGTCATGTTCCTATGCATCTTGTTTATGAGGTTGCTTTCCAAACTTTATCTATTCCTCATACTATACAGTGGAGAAACAATATAATCCTGCAGGGTTTATCCCTCTGACTGGGTAAATATGATTTACAGAGATGAAAAACGGATTTATACAGAAATAAGAAAAGGTGTGTGGAGACATATCAAATGCAATCAACCAGACTGTCAGATGCTGTTCCTCCAGCTGAAACAAAAGTAATAGTGGTGGTGATTCACCTCAAAAAGGGACAAAATACAGAACCGAAATGAAAGCAAAAAGGTGATACATTTGTTTATAAAAAAATATTATTATTCCGTTAGGACTGGTAATTAAAAATATAATACGTGTGTAATTGAGACTACATTAGGTGTTAATAGTGTTTAAGGTGGGAAACCCTAAGTATGGTCAGAGTTTATACTACATGCTCTTCTGTGGATGCAACATGTGAAGAAATTCAACAAACTCCTCTGCTGCTTTAAACAGTGTTAACTTTCAACAGGATTAAGTGAATTTGTACTGAGGTGAGACAGACTGTATTTAGCTGCAATATTTAGCTCTACTACTTGAGTATGTGCGTACTAAATGTCATGTGAAAGCCATTTAGCCTAAAAACCACCTCACCATCATAAATCGCTAACATTACAATGAGGGCAAAATCAACTATATTGATTTAGTTGTCTTCAGCCTCAGTTAAAAACAACGATCAAATGCCGAGTGTCTCGCCATTTGATGGACTACTTTGGTATGGCCTGCGGGTTTTACTGGGCCAAAAATGTTATTTCTCAGACTACATGGAAGAACATTCAGTATGGTTGCTGATGCTGCTCTTGCTTATTGCTCTCTGGGGCTTGAGTGTTTCAGACTATAGTGCACATGTTTTATCACTTTCTCTAAGTTTCTTAGTCTTGGCTTTCACTTACTCAATGCTTTTTTTCTCTTTCTTGATTGTCCCTCCTTTCTTTTGCACTCACAGTCATTTCCACATCTTTTCTCTCGGCCATTTCCTCCCTCTCCTCTCCTGTGTCCCACCATTTCTTTCTCCTCTCTAAAGTAACAGAATCTGAGAGAGACACTCACTCTGTGGAAAGCGTGGTGGGTTATCATTAACGTCTGTGATCACTATGGTCACCGTGGTCGAACCAGAGAGACCGCCCATTTGTCCTGCCATGTCTGTTGCCTTGACGACCAACTCGTAACGATCCTGTGTCTCCCGGTCCAAATCTGCCACTGCTGTCATGATGATCCCTAATGATTGAGGGATGGAAGAGAGATTGAAGGAGAGGTACAGAGAGAGGAAAAGAGAGAGTGGTAGAGAGGAGGAGTAAGTGAGGGCACTGGAAAGGTTACATTAGTGGTTATCATATGCAATAACCAACTAAATTTCCCTCCTCACTGTGAATATGAACTTCTGCTAAGCACTGTATTATAGTAGTGCAGCACATTCCACTTCACCTCCTCAGACAGACTGGATGGAAGAGTTTGTGTCATATTTGTGCTTTTGCGCATACACCATTTTATGGCTCAGCTGTATTAAAATGAATATTATATAGAGGCGAAATGAAGGCATGCCTCAGCCACCCCGAACAGCATTACAGCTCTTCCATGGTAGGTAACATTGCAATCAAACCTGAGAAGTGGATTTCCAAAGAGAATGTAAGGGACATTGAGAAAGTGATATAACGTCGAAAGAGAGAGTTAGGAAGCGCACAGAGAGAATCAAAACAAATGCAATAACGTTATTAACTTCACACCACAAATTCGACTGAATTTTGAAACCTCTTCGGTTACCTTAGTTGAAAACAGGCAACTGACTGATTGAAGGCATGCATTTTAAACAATATATCTGTAATGATAATATAGTAACTAGCTCAAGATCAGTAGGACAAAGAAAATACTGACAGACCATTTTAGGTCACCATAGAAAACATCTGTGGAAATATATCTGGTTAGCTTATTACAAAGTAGAAATAACAGAGGCAGCCTGGCCAGTGCCAGTAAAAGGTTATATTAGATGTGACTTCAGTACTTTACTTTAATGTAATTTAATGTCTTGCCATCACTGTCAGTACTATGGTCTCTGTTTTTAGAAACCATAGTCTCTCTCACACTCTCGCAAACTAGAACATGGTCCATCTTGTTTTAAAAGAGACATTGTCCATGTTGGCCCAGCAGCAGCTGCATCAGTAGCTGGCTGGTTTACTGTGCAGCAGTAATATAATTCCACTTCACCCCTTGGGATTTTCCACATCAGACTCTATTGATGCATTTCCTGGACTTGGTGTGCTATCTCACTCCCAAAGGTTTGCATTGTGTTGGGTACACAACTCACTGATTCCAGTCACATTCAACTCTTGGCCATGTTTTATGGGTAGTCAAAATACACCACATGCAGGTCTGGAATTAAAAAGAGAGGCGTAAGACATTCTCCTCTTTCATGTACACGAGGCCTAATGGGAATGCATCTGAATTACAGCAGTCGAGAGCAAAGCCCCGGTGTACAACTAACACCACTGCTCTAAGACCATGGTACACCCTGCAAAATCTTCAGTATGTAGATGAGTCTACATAGTCAGTCATACAGTCTGCTTAGTTCATGTGGTCCATTTTCCAATGCTCATCGTGTAGCAACAATAATTTAACTGGATAATGGGGACTTGAAAACAAACCGTGAAACAGGGTTCTCAGAATGGTAATGCAGTAAAATAAATAAAGTAATAAAAAATAAAGAACAATCTTTTTTTACAACCAATCAATTGCATTTCTTTTTTCTAGTTTGCATGGTAGTGGAAATCTAATTCTGCCGTCTACATTCTGTCAATCCTGTCAGTCACCGGTCCTGTCAGTCTTCATGGCAACTATTAAAATTGTAAAAAGGTAGTTTTATAATGCCAGTGTCAGCTTGACTGCAACTGATAATCTGATGATCATATTGCAAAGGCTAGCTTTTCACATCGTAGTAAGGGTTGTGGACAGATTTACAGCTAGTACAAATCTAGATAAAGCTGCACATCTCTCCTTTTACACAAGGGGCCAGAGAAAAAAACTGAATGGCCAAAGTATTAGCACGGAAAGTCATCATCAGCAATACAACATGCAGTTAACAAAATCACATGCAAAAATTTCACATTTTGAGGCAAACTGTTCTTCATCAAGCAAATAATGCAAGTGCATGTGTGAGAACACACAATCAGCACATAAGGCAGACTCAGCAGTACCTTATGCCACTGTTAATTGCACTGCATATGGCACACCGTATCCATGGTTAGTAACTCTGTGTATTCTTTGGTAATATAACATGTAATTTTTATAACTCTGGGAATAAAATCATTTTACAGTAGATCCCATAACAGTCAGTTTGATTTTTTATATTATGACACTTTCCATAAAACACTTAAGTTGATATCAAATACTCTACACTTGGCTGTACAGGTGCTTAATTTCTTAGTCTATTGCGAAAATCTAACAGAAAATGAATGATAGAAAATGTAGTTTTTATGTACTTTGAGTACATAACATGATTATATAAATTTTATGATTCAGCACATATCATGCACAAACCAGTCAATTATAGCAGGGTTGAAATGACAAAAATAAAACAAAACAAAAACAAACAAGTGATTTTGTTGTCAGGGTGAGTGATATTAGTGAAACACGTTTCACAGCTGCTCTGTCTTGTCTTTATTTTGACCTTCTTGACTCACGCCCATTAGGCTGCCCTGTCTCCCTACAAAATGGGGCAAGGGGGTGGAACTTGGAATGAACCCTCCAGTCTCCTGCCTAGTCTCACAAAGGTAGAGCCATTTATCATCCAAGCACCTAGGCTGACCAAATCAAAGTCAGGGAGACCAAAAAAGGAATGATTAAAACTTTAGTGCTTTTCTCTGGAGGGAATCTGAAGGCAGCAACAATGCTAAGCTACTCCTGAAAGACTGTGGGTCAGGCTATATCACCCCAACAAGCTCCAGAACAGTAGGGAAATAAAATTTTCCATTGGACAGCATGGGATGATTTTTTACTGGCTAAATCTGGATCCAGTGGAACTACAATCCAGGATTCTGATATGACAGTTGGTGATTACTACTATTTCCTACATGATTTATACTACAATGGGGTAAAGAATGTAAATGTTAGACTTGACTGTGCTTGACATGCAATTAATTTATTCTACTGGACACCAGTGGAATCTAAAATATATCATTAAACAGCAAAAATACATTTATTTGTGTATTTCCCACTTACCACACACTTTTTTAAAGAGCTTGTCAAATGTAAAAAAAAACAAAATAATCATTAATTAATCATTCTCACCTGTGTGTTTATCAACAGAAAAAAACTTTTCTCCATCCAGTACGCTGTACACCACTCTGGCACTGCTGCCGTATGTAGGGTCATCAGCATCTGATGCAGTAACCTTCATAACGGATGTTCCTGTAGAAAACGGATAGAAAACAGAAAACATATTTTCAAAAAAGAGAATAAGAGGCCACTCAGAAAATCTTAGACAATCTACTGCATAGTGTACATGAAAGTGCAGATATGTGGTTTGCTTTTTGTCTGTGCAAACACTCTGGAACCTCCTGACCATTCTGAGTTTCAGACATTGAGTGTACCATTGTACAAAAGTAGGACATACTGGCCAGTCCTCACTCGACACAGGACTTAGAAGTTCAGTTAAAATTGTGAAATTGTGTGTGTGTGTGTGTGTGTGTGTGTGTGTAAGCACCTGTATGCGTGTTCATCTGCACTTTGATTATACAAACTTAGGAGAGGAAGATAATCTATTTAATCTCTGTGCACATAATTTTCAATACCAATTATTTTCTGTTTCATTATCTTTTCACTATACATCCAGTGGTCGCTCATCCAGTCTGAGAAATACGGTAGGTTACCAAATTAGGGCAATTACTTGCTGTTGCATTTATTTTAATATTTAAATTTTAATAGATGAGGATCAAAACAAAATGCACTTTAAAGGGCACGGCAAGCTAGTGCAGCCTAAAATGGTGTTTTGGCTACTGTAATTGATGCCAGCAATGGTGAAATAATCTATTCTCTACATATTCAATGGCTGGGCTCCCCTGACCTCACCCAAGTCAAGAACTGTTTTACCAGTTGTTAATCACACAACAAAATAATATGCCTAAAAATTTGAATAATAACTAATAATCTACAGAGAACTGAACTGAAACAGTGTATTGCTTGTTTGCTTCTAAACTCCCAAAAGAAGATGAGAAGCAGATATCCTTATACATGACACCCCCTGAACTGGCTCCTTTTGACTCAAAGGAACAGCAGCTCTGCTTCTACTCTAAGGTTGAGCCCTCCCAACCTATGAAGGATAATAATTTCAGCTGAGAATCATCAACTTTATGTTGTAGGTTTGTGTGTTCATGTTATCGTGGGAGCTGTTTCTAAAAGCAAATTGGTCCACAGGGAGGGGCTAGTGTTAGCGTGATTCATAACAACGGAAATATTTGTTGATCTTTGTTTATTAATGCTTTAAATGGACTGGCACTGCCTTACCTCAGTGAACTTCTACGGTGGCACAAACCAGCAAGATTACTCAGGTCATCAACTCAGTTTCTTTTACAAGTTCCAAGGGCTAAATACAAATGCTTGGGTGATCGTGCTTTTGCTGTGTTAGCCCCTGAATTATGGAATAGCATGAATGACTGGCTGAATGTTAGAGCAACCTCAGACATTCAGATTTTAAATAGGTTATTTTCCTTTGCTTTCAATCGTGTTTTATTTTATGAATTTATTTTGTATGTAAAGTAATTTGGTCAACAGGGTGTTTTTTTAAGCACTACATAAATACATTACATTAGATTTTTTAAGTTGATTTTATAACAATGGCAAAGAAAGATGGTGTTATCTCCCACAGAAGAGGGGCCCTGGGGCACCCGTCTGAAATCAAACCTTGCCAACTATGACCCATGTGCCCCAGTCAGGTACAGCCCCAAAAAGTAACATAGAGCCAGCATCCTGTGTGCTCACCACCTGCAGGGACTGAAATCAGGATTGCCTGGCAGGGTGGCAGGCCAGGTCAGGGACCTAGCCATGCTTTAGGTTTAGGTTGGCTCTAGGAATGTGGAATATGTTAGAAGATTTAAATAAAGTACTCACACTGGCCTAGCAGTGTGTAATATTATGCATAGTTTTGTAAAGGTATGAGTGTATGTCAGTGCCCTGCATGAAGTTGTTTTGAGCAAGGGGATGTATTCATCTATATTTTTAAACATGTGCAACCCTCTTGCACAATATATGTAAAACAGATGTACTGTATCAAGGTGTGAGAGGATAGTGAAAGGTGAGGGGTCAGAATGCTGGGTTTGATTCAACTTCAAGTTTTCAGGTTTGCAAAACTGGACACATGGCATCATTAAAATATTTGATTGCATATACTTGATTTAGTTTTTTTTATGGCGTGTTTTTTTCTTCTCTTCTTTGAAGTAGCTCTCAGTAACAAAAGGCAACTTACTGCTCATAAAATCATTATATTTGTTGGAAGCTCAAAAAATCTATAGCCAACAATTTCTTGGGATTACTAGCACTTAAGCAGAAAACAGAATTATTTCTACATGAAACCTTAAAATTGGGATTTGTGGAGTAACAGTGTTTAAGTCATTATTTTCCACTCTGTGTAGTATATTTGTCAACAGTGTGCATGCACAAGCCTCTGGCAGCAAATACGCAAGTGCATCTCTACATTTAGTCACACGTTTTAGTTAAATCTCACCCTAAAGCTTATAAAACTTTAAGGTTTTTCGTTTTCAGGTTAGAAAATAACTGCATACTGGCCTTTTAGGATGCACATCTCTTTTCTTTCTATAAATAACTTCACTTACAGTAAAAGGAGGATAAAAAGGGATATGTTCCTGGGCACCATAGGTCCTCAAGGACAAGGAGTCAGTCTTTGTCTTCATCCCTCTCACCATTGCTATGGGTAATTACTGACAGCTGGTGTTGTCCACCAAAGGTCATTGCTGTAGCCTTTCTCAGAGCCCTGTCATGCTACTGTCCAACCACATAATGGCCGTATGCTAATGATGCTAATTAGCAGGAAGTGTCAGAGCACTGTTTGTTTCCTGTCATCCAGCGGAGCTCCTAAGGGGGAAAGGGGGAGGGAGAGGCCAGTGGAGTATCATTAAAGTCACCCAGCCATTAAATCAGACAGCTCAGATCACTACTGCTAATGCTGTCACCTATCACACTGTGTTCTTCATATGCAGCTAGAAAATGCTCTGTATATGTATATATATATAGCATATGATGCAGGCCTGTGATACCTGGTCTTGATACTACTCAAAACATAATGACGATGTGCAATTCTGAAGTTACCTAACATTTTTTATGTGTCAATTTGACAAAATAGGTAAAAAAAATAAATAAATACATCAATTATCCTAAGACACAACTGTGAAAGGGATAATAAACATATAGATGGTACGTTTTTTCCAATAGGCCAACTATGAATTATGGTACTGTCAACAGTTTTGTTAATTCCTTATATGTTGCAGCAAGTCAAAGCACTGCATATAAACTAGGTTGGACAGTTCTTGATTCATATTCTGAGTCACACATCATACATCATTACCTCATCCAAATATGCAAAAGTGCAAACCATCCCGATCCTTAAAAGATCAAGAGATGCTGCATCCTAGGTGGGAGTGAGTAATGTGTCACTCTTATCATATTGAAAATACCTTATGCAGACAAAGCATTTTCATTACTGGTAACAGGCAGGGGTTTGTTAAATCTGCCTACCTGGTTGGCCCTACCGCTGTGGGTTTAACAAAACCATTTTCATCCATAGGATTACTCCCTTATCTTAATTTTCCCCAGGTAATAATCAGTGTGACGCTCAGCTGTTTGTGGGTACTGGCTGGCAGCAACGTCAGCTGGCTTGGTAGAACCATATAAATGCAAATGCTTCTATACTGTGTTTATATTAGAAAGAGAAGTGAGGCAGTAACTTTGGCACTTGGGTTCTTATTAAAGCTCTGGCTTGCATCAGTGTTTCAGTGGGAAAACTCATTACTTACAGGATCTGTTGGCATGGTTGGTGTCTCACTTAGGCAGATTCTACTGTTGATGGACTAGTGGGAATTCAATAAATCCTATTGACTTTTGTAGATTGGAATGTAATGCATATGGCAGTAATAGGAGGAGTATGTCTAATGGAGAGAAGCACCACATATTCATTATCTAAAGAGTTGTTTTTCTCTCACCAGCTAAAACCACAATCACAAATTGCTCTCAGATGAGACAGCACGCACTGTAGCTATAATAATTTTAATGACCAAAACACACAGTTTTGTCTTTCTGTATTCCCCCTCATGGGCACATTTGTTTGGTTATACAACAAAACTTTCACCATCCTATTCTTCACATCTTCATAAAAAAACAAAAAAATCTAACTGAATAACAGTTAATTATATGTGTGTGATTTTTTTTTACATAAAAATAAACTATTCTGCTGACACCCTGTGAAATTACCATGTGAAGTATTTATACAAATATGTGTATTTACAATAGTACACCTGGCAGAGCTGACATGTTTATCCAAAAAATGGATGTCTTAAAAATAGTCTGTCTTAAGAAATGGGTGGAGCCAATGCAAATAACAGCCTTAACTTAACTTTTCACACTTGCTTAAAAAATAAATAGCATTTATTTGTAGATAGGTTATTTGGTTTATTTTTCACTAATTTAATTATATAGGCTTTAGAACCAAAATGGGGCCACTTTTTAATATCAATGCTGAATTCTGTTGAATGCTCTGAGGACATGTTTTACCTGCAGTCAGAATATACAAAATACAGTATACACATTGCAACAACTGGATCTCACTGATCATTGTGCATTGATCATTGTATACTCTTAGTCTGACTCAAAAAATTGCTTGGCTAATATCATACTAAATCCCACTTTGTTATTTATAATAATGGCATGTGTACATTTTTTTAGGAGAAATATGGAGTACCCCAGGGCTTGCTTGTTGGCCCTCCTTACTCTTTATAGTTTACTTATTACTAAATTAGAGTTCTGCTTGTCTGCTATGGAAAACAAAATGTCTGGTAATTAACTGCTCTTAAATTTAGGAGCAAAAAACTAAGATACTGGTGATCTGGCCACTGTGCCAAAGTTACCGGCCTGATCAGCTAGCCTTAAATCTTGACAGCTGTGTGATATCTCAGATCTTGACAGCAAAAAGCATAGGAGTCACATTTGATCCTGTCCTGTCTTTTGAACAGTGCATTAAAAATATCACTACAAAATAGTAGTCATATCACACAAACAGCCTTCTTTCACTGATGTAACATAGCTGAAATTCAATCTTGTCTTTCCATGGCAGATGCAGAGACTTTATTTGTATTTCCAACTGGATAATTGTACTGTTCTGTTTCAAGCCCATCATAAGCTAGTACCTAAAGTATTCAAATGGCCCAGAGCGCCGCAGGCAGAAATTTACCCAAACCTAGATAATTTGGCAACATTAAAGTCAGGTCAGACTTCAAGGTGCTTCTGATGACATAAAATCTTAAATAGAAGTGCTCCTTCAAACCTGTCTGATCTTAAAAGCTTGTACTGCGGCCCGTGCTGTCCAGTTCCAGAATGCCAACGTTCATGTTTGTCCCAAGAATTAAAAAGTACTTTGCTGGCTGTATGGTTTGTTCCTACTGCAGCTCCTTCCTCTGGATTAATCTTCCTGCTGGCATTAGAAAGTCTGGCTCTGTACAGGTCTTTGAGTGTAAACTCAAAAACCATTTGTATGCTCTATTTGCATGGTTCATAGATAACTGCTCTATTAACTGAGCTACTGCTGCCACAGTATTTACAGGGTAGTTCATGTACAGTAGTCCTAATGATGAGATTATGGTATTTTCTCTCAAGCACATGAGCATGCAGACTGCGTGCCTCTCCTTCATCTTCTCTCACTCCTTTCTCTTGTACATTTAAAATTATTTTCATAATTTTCATCATGACATAAGGTTGCATGCTCCAGGTCCTACCGACTGCCGGCACCAGGTAGTTTCTGGCCGCTGCACACCTTGAGCCTGGTTCTGCTGAAAGTTTCTTCCATTAAAGGGAAGTTTCCTGTTAACTGCTGCCTAGTGCTTGCTCAAGGGGGATTCTTGGGTTTCTTAGTCTATATATATCTGTAATGTCTTCACCTTAATATGTGAAGTGGATTGAAATGACTGTGATTTGGTGATATATACATAGGGAATTGAATTAACATGCCAGTGGTATTACTGTGGTTAACCACCTTGATGAAGCCAGGGTTATGTAGGTGATATGTCATTCTGGAGTAGATCTGATTGATCCTCTCTCCTGTACTTGAACTGTGAGAACTAGCCAGTCATGATGGGTAGAAGTTGTTAAGTATGATTGTCCACTGGTTTCAGTAAATGCACCATTCAAAGCTGGTCCATCCTTCCTGACTGAATAGGAAATCTGTGAAAGAAGCTTTCATTAACTCTTGAGCAAGCTAAAGAGATAATAAAAAGATGGAGCTAACAAAAATGCTAACAAGAACAAAAAAATAAATGAAAAATGTAACATTATTTTTAGATGGTTATTTTCTAAAACTCTAAACAGACACACATCTGCACAACACTGTGGGGAGGACTTTTTTATCTATTCTGCAGTTTCACAAAGGCTATAAAAAGTATCCCTTTAATTACCTTCATGAAAAAAAATCAGCTTGATATTTTAAATACCCTGGGATACTGCCTAACCTGAAGCTCAAGTTGTCTTGAAGACAGCCTCAGGGAAGGCACATGAAGGCACATGAAACATTCTAATATGACTTTGCTCTGTCCTCTTAAAATATTGGTAGGTCCATGTCTTTATTGTCCGTATGCAAATCTACGCACTTCAATTATACTAATATAGTGTAATTCTTCTAATAGGTATTTAAAATCCATCTGGTTACCAAAGATAATTAAAATTATTAAAATTTACTAGTTCTAATAATTATTGTAATGATTGAAATATGAAAATGTTTTGACTCCCCCCTATACATACAATATATCTAGCTTTGGAATTATCATTGTCTATTTATGAACACACTTGTCTATTTTACTGTAACACATGGTACTGACCATGCTATAACACTGACACGGTGGAAAGAACATGAAGGATGCAACAGTTGCTCTAAAGTAATAACTTACTGAGGCAGTCAGTGTCGTAAATGACATTTAAGCTGTGCACAATATCCCTTGAAGGATAATGTAAATAATATTCAGATCAAAACCAACTCTGTTGAATTAGAGTAAAGAAGGGGGTTGTTTTGGGAAAGTGGAGGGGGTGGCGATAGCTATATAGTTAGATTTATGCATGAGTTTGGTTTAATGGTATCAACACAGGCTGTCGGAATGGCTTCCCAAACCATTTCAGCACTCCGGGAGAGATGGTTCAATTACTGTGAGGAAAGCTGGAGGAGTGTGCCACATGTGATACACTAGACTGACAGCTATTTAAGAGGCAGCCTCGTAAAAGAGATTTGTGTCTATCTAAGCTGATGCTGTACTGGTGTGAGCTTCAGTGGAGGGGTCTAACGGCTGCAGTGCTGAGTCTCTTTCCCGTCCCGAACCGCCTTAATCTGCAGGACTGAGTGCTCCTCGCCTGCATTATGGATCATTTAGTAAAGCCATAAAAGCTGAGGTGTTTTCACATGAAAAGTTATTTCTTCACTACTTCTACTGTGATTCATTCCTCTCTCATCCACATAAATGCCCCAGGGGAGTAATGGGGGGAAAGTGAGGGAGAGGAAGGAGGTGAGACAGAATGAAGTACAAAAGGAAGAAAAATCTGCCATGTCATTAAAGCCAATGGCCTGCTTACATTGATCCCCTTTGAGATCTCTACAAGGATTTAAGGATTTTTTTACATCTCTTCTGGCAGATATTGTAAATCTAACCTTTATTAGTCTTCTAACTTGTTGCTTTTAATAGATCAGATCATTATTTGTTTTGTAGACAGTGTTGTGGGCAAGCCGACATCTCAGCTTTTGTCTCTGGAGAAATAATGGCACAAATTTGTTAATACTTCATCTAGAATAACACATATGAAGGTTCAACTTCTCTTTTCTTCCAGTATATCAAACCACATTTATATATTCTACAAATTAGATTTGAATACCCATCTGCATGCCAGGTATAAACATAATTTTAGATTTCAATGTATCAAACTCCCTACCTAAGGTCAAAATATAAAATGTATAATCATGAAAAAGTGAGAACATTAATCAGTTTTACTGCGCTACCACACTGCTGTTGCCATACCCCTATTTCGTACCTCTTCACACATTAAACACACATCCTCTCTCCCTGTGCCCCCTCTTGCACATACACACTCATTCATACACATGAGCACAGACGCGGATCGACCAGAATAAATTATGCCAAGCACTGCGGTCAAGTGCATAATGGTAGACGTTACTGGTCATATACATAAAAGTGTTTGGCAGAGAGTATTGATTGTAAGTTGCTCTTGCCTTGTCACATTGCTCTCTCCTGTGATCCTGCTGCTCCAAATGTCCCGTCTACTGTTAGTATGACAGGAACAGCTGTCCTAATACTGACTGCAGCAATTTGCAGCCTCCTGGGCAACCTCTCTGAACCACAGCAAAGGTGGGTGATTATTACTTTAATACCCTTGTGGAGTTATAACATTACATACAAAAGAAAAAGAGAATTTACAGAATGTGTCATACAAAGGGGGGAGAGAAACAGAGAGAGAAACAGAGAGAGATAAAGAGAGAGAGAGGCTGGGATGGAGATGAACAAAAGCTATAGAAAATCAGTGCTGCATGTTTTAAACAATTTGTCCACAAATATGGCCATGTCCAAATGTTTTATTTTGTTCCATGAAAATTTTATTCCTACAAATTCCTCTTAGTTCTCTGTTTCCTGCATGTGTGCAGGTCATTTGCCAAAGCAATTATATCTCTTGTGCCAGGATATCTATATATCTATATATATCTATTGTGGTGCTGCTAATACATCCTGCCTAGTGCTGTTATCTTTGTTACCTTCAAGTGCCAGTTATTTTGTACACTTCGTGTACAAGTCATTAATGTTATTATATTATACACAGTGATAGACAGAACGACAATGGTTTTTAAAAGTATACATTGCACAATACTTCTCATAGACTGCTTTGTGGGTTGTGAGTTTCCGTACAAAACCACGAAACAAAATAGATTTGTTAGGTAATGTGCAGCATTTATGATATTATCCAAATTCAGCATGCCTGATTCTTACAATTGTTAAAGATTAAAATTACGCATTTGGTTCAAGAACATTAGATTTAACCTTAAAAACATGACTTTATATAGATGGAGAAGCAGAAATCTAAGACTCAGACATTTGTTTAGACAAAATTGCAATTGGCTTTGTCAATTTCTCTACACTGGCCTATATATATTTTATTGCTTTTCTGATAAACAATAGGATAAATGTCACTTTATGGCAGCTGCTGTGAAGTCTGTCTGTTGTTCTTTGTGTCTGGTAATACTACACTATATCAGCTTGTGTCATTAGAGGATAATGGCTGAGGATAGTGGTCAGCTTAATGTCTGTTATCAGACTGTGATTTGCCTGACTGTTGTTCTTTGGACACAGTGGATTGTCAATCAGTGTTACCTGAGGTTAGAGGCTACGACACAGACGTCGTGTTGTGTCACATCTCTGCCACTCAGAGGTCCTGAGGTCCTCTCTAATGGAACCGCATCAATCACAGGATTAGCTCTGTGGAAACGTTTCACCCTGTTGTGATTCTGTTACCAAGATATGCCCCTCCTAGCCACAATTTCCACCCACCCTTGCCCTCGCTATTCACCCAACCTTTAAGTGATGGGAAAAGATGTGTACCTCAGTGACTAAATGGTTTCAAATAAAACACACAGTGCCACTTTATCATTCTGCTCACACAAGCTTGGATAATAAATATATAAACAAATCAAATAGAAAGACAATGTCTTAGTATGCATGTTGTAACACGTTGTAATACAGATTTCAAATTGGAAAAGGCCTGTCTTTATTACTTTAATATTAGCTGTGCGTGTGGCGCATAAGCATTAGGTTGGGGTGCCATTGTGCTACTGTCAATGATGCAGCACTATGTGTGTGTGTAGGTATTGTGTCTAAAAACTCAGTCTATCCAATGCCTATTAGTAGAAGGTGCATATATACATATATATATATATATATATACACAGTACTTGAGTTCCTGGGTTTTTAAGCCGTTGGAGGTCTAGCTCAAAGTTACATAAATATTTTAACACTTCATATGGCTGAGGAAAACCAAAGGGAAAAGAGATGGATGTAATTCAAATATTAATGACGAGGCTTTCCCAAATATAAACACGAGTCCAGCATGCTGTGCTACCTAAGCCACCTGATATTAACAAATAACGGTATACCAGTATAAGCACCATGCGAAAGCTATTATGGATACAGAATGGTAAATTCAAGCTCAAATTAATGCACCCACTGGCACAAGGAACAACTAAAATATTTGAAGAATGGCAAATTTTATTCTATCATCGTTATTTAAAGTGTTTATTAAATTTAATTGATGTATGCAGAAATATAATACAGTATTCATAAGTATGTTATGTTATTACGTTATTCATAATTATGTCAATGTAATTACCTGAAAGTAAAAAATGATTGCAGCTTTGTGTTTACATAAGAAGCAGGCCCCCTTTCATGGAGGCCGCCATTTTGCTACACATTTCTACAGTAGCCCAGAACAAACATCTCAGTATAAATTTGGTGACCCTATCACACTGCTTGGAAGAAAAGAAGAAGAAGAAACAAAAAAGAAACATTTAATTATTTAAAGGAATTTCACTTCGATGCAGTCATAGACAATGCTATGAAACCTGATGGCATGGTAGGCTCTCTCATGCTTAGAAAAGGAGCTATCTAAGTATTTAATAATTTTCAACAAAATGGGTTTTACAACCTTGAATGCACAATTTTAAAGACAAATCCCACCTGTCACCTGAGTCATCTCTAAGCCATGCAGCAAGCAAAATATAAGCAGATAGTTATTTGGGCAAAGAAGTACTAAAATGACAAATAATGTTGATAAATACAAAGAATAAAAAAATATAAAACTAAATAAGAAAAAGGCTTAAGCAACCATGAAAACAGAAAAAAACAAGACACTAGGAAACAAATAAAACTTACTTTAACTAAATTATATAAATAATTGTATTTCTAACAGACCCAATCGTTATTTTTTCTTACTTTTAAAAATATGAGCTTGGGGACCCACTTAGTCAACAAGTGATGATTTTCAATTAATACAGAACAAAATACAACCCAAATTAAGAAAATGTCAACTCCATTTACTGATGAATCTCACTAAGAAACAAGCCAATATCTCATATTCACTAATACGACTACATTAGGGCTGCACAATTAATTGATTTTAGATAGCAATCACTATAAAGAAATCCCTGTGCAATTTCATTATTACAATAAAAAATTTAGCATGTTTGTATTAGACAGGAAATCCACAGCATCAAACTAAGCTCTAAAAGTTGCACTGAACATTACACAACTATCAACTATTTAGACCCTCAATGTCTGTCAAGAGCAGGCAGGAGTACAGGAGATCATAACTTGAGTGCAGTCTACTGTTGTTGGTGTAACCAGCTAGCGTTTGTCGTGTGACATATACAGCATAAAGTTCAAGTTAAAAAAGTAGTTTTCTAGGAAGAGTTCAACATTTTTACTAACTTTATAATCATGTTTATTTGGTGTTTAAACATTACACCAGACATTTTTAGGCTCAATCCAAAACTAATAGCTTTGTTTGCACCATTGTTTAGCATTTTTGACTGTTTTGGGAACTATCACACCGGCTGCCATTTTGGTGCCATTGTATAAGACAGCATACACCATTTTGGCACTGAAGGCAAAAGGGGTGCAGTTTCAAGAATTTCAAGAGAAGCCTGCCACTGTACGTGCACTTTCAGAGGGTTGTTGGCATAAAGACATTTATAGAACAATATGTAGCACTGAACAACATGCAGCACTTAAGTGTATCTTATACAAATTAGAATATAGTATTGTACAGTATATTAGCAATAATAAATAACATTTTACAAAATGCATGTAAACATATTATGTAACTTTAGGTGGACTAAGTAAACATTATTGTGACAGGGATTTTTTTTTTCCTAAAATTGAATTAGAGGTATTTTATAATGGATTAAACGTGTTTTAAATGGACAGACCTGTACCTCTAACAAATGGACATTGAGGCAACATTAGCTTTTAACATCAAAGGAGATTTACATTAAAAATTGGTCCATTTTTATTCAAAAATACAAGGAATGGTGAGTCATAAAGAGAATGATGACCTATTAGATTATGAGTGAACATCCATTAATCAAACAGACATACAATGCACAGTTTCTGATTTCACAATAAAATGGATCTTTATCTCATCTTCACTGAACACGTATTAAACAAGTGATACATCTGTTGAGATAACTGAAGGAGTATTATTTTTGTGTAAGAAAAAAACAGCCACATTTTCTTTCAACATAAAATTCATACTGTATGCATGCAGCTTTTATGTTTGTTAATTTAGAGCATGTCAGATATTTACTCCACCCCACTCTCCAAGACACCTCAGGATCTCAAACATGTTGCAGAGAGACAAACGTAGCCCAGTTTATTATGTACATGGGACTGGGTCTCATGAGACTGCATAGCTATAAAAGTGAAGATTTTGTGTCACTGTGCATCACGATTTCAGTATGGGCTTCAATGGGCAAGTGTAATGCAACCACCCTGTCCTCCAGTCACAGGCTCGTAATGGTGAGCTAGTTCCATTTTTAAGGGTTACTGTTCAAGATTACTGATCCTCTGTATGTGTATTGGAGAAAAGATGAGGAAGCAATGAATTCACAGGCCTGCAATATAAGTACTTAGCACCACCAAAGGGAGAAACAAAAATGCAGATGACACAATCATTGGTTCAATGCACTGCTATATAAGTAAAATGCATCTTTATGCATCTTTTTACAGAGATAAATGTGTTTCTTGGACAAGGCAGACAGTTAAATCCATCAATTTCTTTAAGATGGTGATTATGTCTACACTGGGAATCAGAAAATACAGTATACATAAGTGAAGAAAATAAATCCCTAGTCGGCCTTGTATAAGTTTTCTAAGTCGTCTTGCTATTTTGTGTATCCCCTAAAAGGTTACAATATGACTACAAAATCTGAACATCAGAATCAAAAACAATTCAGATACATCAAATTATTTGCTTTTGCTTGACAGTGGGCCAGTAACATGTTCTTTTCACTGAAGATCTTTAACTCTAGCCCACGCTTTTTGCCTGATTTTGCACAGTTTATAAAGTTATATGTTTATGGAATATGTTATTTGTTATTTTAAATAAGTGGATATCATATGATACATTTTCTGTAACAAAATATTGTGTATTAAAATTGAAGCACTTGCTCTGTAGGATTATGAATGGGATGCTTCCTCTTTAGGTCAATATTTACAACCAGCGTTGGCGACTGATGACATCATCACTGGGAAGACCTAACTACAGTACAGTAACACACTGTAGCTACAGTAACTGCAGTGTTACTGTCTTTTCAACACCGATCTAGCTTTTTATGAAAAGTATAAGCTACCAGGTGGCATCCATGTTTGTGCTGACACAAAAACACACAGGATTTTCTCGTTCTCGTAAGATACATAATATTGTCTACTGTCGGAACTCCCCAGCTGGTAAATGTTTTGCCCAGTGTTTTACGCAGTTGTGAGGTACGTGCTGCTTACAGGCTGACAAGACTAATAACCTGTGATGAAAAGCAGTCCAGTGAACAGTCCGGTCCATTAGAATACTTAACTAGTCTAGATGTGTATACATGCCTTAAGCAATGCTTGCACATATTACCCAAAACAAACTACCACTGAATGTTTCCATGGTACAACTTTACCCAAGATCTCTGTATAAATGTTACATTGTATCATGTAACTCACAATAATCATGATACTTACAATGTTAGCAGTTCCTCCATTTTACTTTCCCTGCCTGGCCAAATGCCTCATTTCTACTGGTTGTGTGGCTAATCACCACAGCGTGCAAAGTTCAAAGCGTGTGTGTAAGCTCAAGTTCCAAGCCACTGGAAATAATTTCACATAGTTTCACAGTGATGCCACTTTCAAATTGTGTGTGAAAACCCCATAAGACATGTTTGAAAGATAATTAATAAAAGTAAGAACTATGCAACATCTTCTAGTCAGTTGTGCTTTTTGGCTGTGTTCAGTCAAAGATGCCTTCTGTCCTGACTGCGTATTAAATCCATCTTTCTCAGTCTTTATTATCATGAATTAGAGGACACAGCTACTCATCTACAGATTCACTCCATCTGTGATTGCCCCTCTGTCAGAACATAAAGGCATGCACGGTTCTCAAAGCAACATTCAATTACCCATGCACTACAAATTTGATTTAAGACTGCAATTCCATTAGCCGCACTTCTTCCATGGGACAACATAGTGCTCAGGCCCTTGCACTTCATCATCATCGCCGCCACTCCTGTTTTATTTTCCTTCTCCTTTTTAGAGTTAACCAACCCTGAAAAACAAACTATGTACACATGTGTTATTTTTGGTAGCAGATGCTGAGCAGGCAGACACTTAGACAGTAAACAGTCTTTGCAGGAAGAGAGAGGCAGGGTGTAGGCTGAAAAGCAGTGACAAAGACGTGCACTAGGAGACATGACAAGAGTGATAAATAAAAATGAATAAGCCTCAGGCAGCTGACTACTGATTACTTTCTTACTATTATGGCCTCACGTTTTCCGAAGCAGTTTGCTGTATGGTTGGCCGTAAAACAAAACAGTGAGTGTATCACTGGTGTGACTAATGCTTGTAACCTGCTTCCATCTGGCATTAAATGCTATCATGGTTTAGATTCAAATTCCATAAAAAGTGCTGATTCTAACAAGTTTTTATGTATATACTGCATTCACGGGAAAAGTGACAAAATTAAGTATGCAGTGTTAAAGATGTCTGCATGGTTATAAAACCTGCTTAATTTCTGTGCTGTTAACAGATACTTACAGCACACAACAATGCAGTGCACAGAAGAAATAAAGAAGCAACTCACAGCTGGAGCAAGTAAAAACCACGGATGGTGTTAAAATAGTTAGGGATAGTAGAGACATTTCATAAATACAAACAATTAAGTACTTTGAGTTTTAAATGTTTGGATTTTGTCCTAAAGGAAAATACTTTTTCTATATTTTAAACACTTTAGCCCAATTCTTAATACTTTGACTTTGCTTCTGTGTCTATGGCGCTCAGCCCCAAGCCCATTTGTTAGTAGTGATGAATTGAATGTTTCATATTAGATTACAAATGCATAATATATAGCTTGACAGACTGCTAAAAACAATTAGACACTGTAGTTTTTAGCAGGAGATCTCTCTTTAGGTAAACCAGCCCATGTTAACGTAATTAAGGACCATGTCAGCCAGGGTAACAGTTTGTAACAGGTTAACAATAGAGATCTATAGCAAACAGGATTAAGGCATAAAAACTTTTGTTACATAGGCAGTGCTTGCTATGGGATCAATTCTCGTAGGTTTTTGATTTCTGGACATCAAATACATAATATGGCATTCTTTCATAATAAAATCCTCTTAATGATAAGTGATATTCTCTATAAGATGTAGGCTGGTGAGTGACATGTTGCAGTGACGCTTGCCCAAACCTTTTAATTTTTAACTTTCTTTTTCTTTTCACTCTTTTCAGTTACTGTCATTGTGCTTGTGACTTTATCACTGACATGCACAAAAATTACTGCTAGCCTTAGCTGATGGTCAACAGGAAAAAAAAAGAAAAGAAATGGGAACAGGGCAGGAGAATGCTCGACTAAGCAGAAGGTGTTACCTTATTAGAGCTAGTGTTCCACAAGAATGTTTAAAACATGAACTGCACACTCATTTGGTGCGTAATTTGACTGAGGTGCAGACAGGGTCGAATAAGGGGGAGCAGCCAAAGTAGAAGGGTTGTCATCATTAGGATTACATTAACAAACATTAATTAAGTGTGATCTGTATGACTCCATCTCTCTCTTTCTTCATAGCCTTTTGACTTCTCAAGCTCTTGCATCATTTTCAATAATAATTATTTCAATTCTCTTTGGCTCTATTCCTGTTTCTTTCCACCTGCCAATTGTTCTGTCTCTCATTCTCTCTCACACCCACATGCACACAAACACCATTCAGAGAGCACTATAAGCACAAAGGCCTGTGGTTGGAATCATGCTGAGGAAGCAGGAATTAATTCCAATCAGGCTTGAATGGGGAAGAAGCATGCCATTTTGCACGACTCCAGGATTCACTCAAATAAGAAGCAACCCATACTGCACATGCACAAACACACAGGCACACACAAGTATTAGACATTTTGAGTGCAAAAATATTGTAATATCACTTGGCAGCTGAACAGAATTTGTTTATTAAGCATCAGCTTCGTCTTTGACATTAATACCATGCTAATTAGGCCCCTGACACCCTCAGTCACCTGGATGTTTTATTTCAAGAAGCCGTTTTATTTCTAAGCAGCCGCGTAGCATCGCTAGCACTGTTGCCCACAAAAAAAGCATGTTTGTCAAGATTAGAAGCACATGCTTTCGATGTCAACAGCCTTCGTGAAAATTTGGTATACCCTTGCCATTATCTGCTCCTTTGAAGCATCTCTTCTCCATTCCTCTCCCCCCTTTATTCCACCCTTATTTCATTTGCCTCCTAACAATGATCCACAACACAGCCACAAAGCCCATCTAGGAGTAATGCTTTTGCCTTTTTTATATGACTGCACTGCCTCTTTTCATTTTCCTACAGTACCTAAAAAAAAAACAGTGTGGAGGATCCTTCTCAAATGACCATGTCACCATTGTACTTACATCTCATCCGCAGTGAATTTACTGAGTCCACATTTTTTCACCTCCTGTCTACATTTTTCTATTTCCATCTTCACAATGAAGGAGAGTTTTAGCATATTGCACTTTTTGAAACTTAATACTTTCCCCTGAGCCCCTGAAAAATGTTATAGATCCCACTTATATATCATTGAAATAGCTGTAATATAACTGGTAATTCTTTTCAGTATGTGCACCTCTGGGCTATCCTGAGCTCAAAGCCTCAAACAGATATCCAGATGGTCCCTGTCTGGCTGTACTACATGTTTCTTGCCTTACCTATGGGTGACAGCTCTGCCACACTGCCAATATAGGGGCCCTCCAAGAACTTGGGCTCACTGTCATTGATGTCCTGGACCTTGATGACAAATTCTGACTCAGGTTCCAGAGGATCATTGGAATGCCGGTCGCGGGCCTGAGCTCGAAGCGTGTAAAAAGCTTTCTCTTCACGGTCTAGCCTCTCTGTGGCATGGATGTCTCCAGTTAGCTCATCGATGATGAAGATGGAACCTGCCCCTTCACCAGAGATAGTGTACTTGATGTTGCCTTCACCCTCATCCGAGTCTGTATGGATCTGAAAATTGAAATAAAATAACTTTAAGATATGTTTGCTTTTTTTTAAACAATACTTGTAAAAACTAGGGTTGTATTATAATGAAATACTGCACATTTACTGTAGGGAACACTCTCTGATCGACCAATCAGAAAAGAGGTGCGACTATGTCAGCAGTATCATACACGCCATTTTCCTTTAGCTGACAGCTAAAGCAGCATGTTTCTGTCAACACTTTGGATTTTATGACCAAAACACCTGATTTTTTAAAGAACTTTTTTATTAAAATGTGATTTTTTTTGCCAAATGTTTATGGTCTTGTACATACAACGATTTGACTTACATAACGTAAAGAAGCAATTTGTTAGTTTTATTTAATGCTTTGCAACAGTTTGTAACAGATTGTTTGGGATAGGGATAATTTACACAGTTCATTAAACGTGTTATAATCAAAAGAAGAACTGTGGGTCAAGCAAGTGTACAATGTCAGCTTTGGGCACTCAATTCCTGCAACTCAAGGGCAGCCATCTGCATTTGCCTCAACTGTGACATGATACAGAGTGTACAGTTCATATTTAGGAATACAGTCCCCACACATACACGCACAGCAATTGGTTTTTGTGCTAAATGTAAACATTTAGAAGAAAAAAGTTCAATAAGGTAAGACTTTATTGATCAGCTGAGAGGGAAACTCAGGACCACCTGAGTCACAGTGTGAATGACTGAAACTGCCTCGTGAGTGATGAAAGAACTGCCTTGTAAAATTGAGACAGATTATGTCTCGGTTCACCTCCTCTGAGAGAGGGGGTCATTCCAGTTTGACCGTAGATGTCTTCTTGCATACCTCTTTCAAACCAATGGCCTTCCATGTCCAGGATTCGGACATTGCTGTGTTCACAGGAGTTACACTGTGACATTAACTCATATAATTTGTGATTGTGAATGTGTAACGGTTGGCTTATGTAAATACCGATGCGTTATGGCCTAAATGTTAAGCAAGTTTCTTTAAGTGTGTTTAAAGTGTTAATTAAATTCATGAGCTTATGAGTCCTAGCTGAATCTGCAGGATTAATAATTATTCTAATTATTTGTGTGACTTATTTTGTTCCATGAATGAAACAAATTTCTCATGGTTGAAAATGCATTAAAATTTTTATTAAAGTATGTTTTTGTAATATAGAAACTGACCTGGGACTGTATCATTTGTCAAACTTGCAACTGTCACATAAAGTCATGATGAGGCGCTCATAAAGACAGTATGAAAAATGGAAACAGCCAGAGAAAATCATTCTGAGCTTGGTTGAATGGTGTGCAGGTAACCAACTTTTCTTGTATAGAGGTATTTGATATTTCATATTTTGCAAGAGGATTCGCTGATGAGGGCTATCTTATCTGTGAGCTCATCACATTGCTGGCTAAGAAGCACTGATCAGAGATGGGTTTGTTAAATGTGCAGACTAATTCAGGTAAGCCCGTAACAGTGTCACCTGGGAAGAGTCTATTGAGCATTAGTCAGGGGATTGCTGGAGAAATATAGAGATGCCAAGGACTGCTGTTCACAGACAGACATTACGATCCTGCCATCATTGTTATTAAATGACCAAAATTCCACACTGTAATGCCACGCTGTGATCACCCCAGAGCCATAATATGTGCACCTTGAGTTTTGAGTTTAGAGTATTGTATCAGTTGTTCAATTGTCACAGTTAGTGCTGTTGGTTTTTTGGATTGATAGTTGTCTGTCTGGTCATGACTAAAAGAATTTATTATCTTTCTTTGACCCTGATCTTAACCTGCGTGTTAAGTCCTATACTAAGCTCCCTATAGACCAGATATGTCCATTATCACAGGAAAAAAAGACCTGTAGTTCAAGTGATGCCATTACATTACATTACATCTTTGTTGCACATCGTGCCCTTCACAGGACGTGACACCAAAATTAGGAGATCAAAGACATTTCAAAGCTTGTTAAAGGTAGAGCCATAGAGGTGCCAGGGCTGAAAAGTGAACTTAAAACAGCCATAATAAATCAGAGCTATAGTTTCCCCCTAATGTGATTAGAAGACATTCCAGAGGCAGCAATCGGAGCAGCACTGGTCCCCCATCCCAAACTCCCCTTTGGCTCTTTAGTGAGCACTAGACCTGCTCTTTCTCTCGTTCTCTCACCTTTCATCTGAAATTATAATTCAGAGCTGTCTAGGCAATGTAACTGCAATCTACTGAGCAGACCAGAGGGGAGGGGAAATCGCCCTGGTGTCCCTGGTTAATATTTTATAAAGGCTTAATTAAATACAGGGTTCTATAACCCTCGCGGGGGTTTTCATTAAGAATTTGTTGTAAAACTGTGGAATAATGCAAGCCTGTGCCTTGATATTGCTTTCCTCATACATTTCCCTCCCTTTTTATCTATCTTTCTCCCCATTCAGAATCATCCTGAAGACAAATACGTAAAGAGAAAGAGAAAATATACTGCCAGATGCTTTGGCAGTATCAATATTTCAGTTATAATAAAAAAAAAAGTTTTAGTGGTCCAAAGTATGAGAGTTATCCAATAAAAGTGTGCATACTCATGCACCACTGGATATGTTTCCCTCAGACAATTCCTCTGTATTTGTAAATTAGATCCTGCAGACAAGAATGTGTGTGAAATACTGTCAACATGTGTTAATTGAATTACACAAATCTTGGCACCACGCATGCAAGTTCGTACCTACTGTACATGTGTACATCCAAAGACACCTAATGACTGTGTAGCTTGCATATAGACACACAAATAAACACACAAATACAGAGTGAGTTCATCATTATGCTAGGATGATGCTACCTCTGTCTGTCAGTCTACTTGTGTCCTTACTGGAGTGATTCAAGTTGTCAGCTACACACACACACACACACACACACACACACACACACACACACACACACACACACACACACACACACACA